>CAJQUW010001978.1:0-235000 GCA_907163375.1 Prostheceraeus crozeri | reverse complement strand
GCATGAGATTGTTTTTTTCCTTGTGAATATGTGTCCACATCTGTACATTCCCCATGTGATGACTTTTCCACTGAAAGACATTTTTCCTATCCCTGTATATTTCCACCCTTCACGAAGTAAAAAGACTTTTTGTATATAACAATGTTTATTGAAGTGCGCTCATGTATATATTTTCAGTGGATGTTGTATAAAGTCTATTGCTTCACATTCATGTAAATATTTCAATAAATGTTGTATAAAGACTTCACTTTGTTTTCCGAAACACTAACGTTATGAGGGATTTAGTATCTTTCACATGGATGCACTCTTGTAAACCATTGGTAATTTTGATAGCAATAGAGGGTATAGTTTGTTTGATGACGGGATGATAGAAAATAGACTCAAACATCTTCTCGATTATTCCATATGAAGCGTCTTTATCATGAATGAAATCACGTAAAATGTATTCTTTTTTCTCGCCAACAGAAATAGGTAAAATCAAATCACTTTGAATGTAAAGGTGTTGTTCATGTTTATCAAGTGTCATTGGTGTTTCTATACCAATCGTATGCGCAGCAGCAAACACTGTTTGTAGCATTGAAAAGCCAAAGAGTTTTTTCAAATTTTTACTCAATTGACATTGAATGTCATCACCCAGTTTCAGAACAACGCGTTCATTTTCAATTGAAAACGAAATGTGGTGTGTCTTTACATCATATTTACTTTTCATCACATGCTTCAACTTCTGTTGTATATAAGGATTTACTACATGAATGAAGCTTTCAACTGTATGACATAGACGCGGCATTATATTGATAGCAACTTTAGATTCTTCATAAGACTGGTAAATTTTCTTGATGCGATCACCATAGATGTCCACCCACCATTCATCATTAACTGAATCAGCTTTAGTGTGATATTCATGAGAAGCATACACCACACCGCTTCCAATAATAGGCGTATAATGTCTTACAAAATGACGCAAGGTTGGAGAGAAATAAACTGTAAGTTTGTCATTATATTTCTGAATAACCAACTTATTTTTGTCCGCCATAATTTTCTCTCCATACTTCTTACCCACAGTCTCATTCCATCGTTTTACTAACTCAATAAGTGATAAAGGTTGAACACCACGCTTTTTCAAAATGATGCGTTCTTCGCATTCTACAACATCTTCATCAAATATTTTAAATCTATAATGAAATTTGTTGATTCGATTTGAATAAACTTTTTTAACATTTGCAGTAGCAATTGACGTTAGATGTAGTCCATGACCAAAACCAAGATGTGGATAGAATTCACTATCCAACCTCAGCGTAAGACCTTTAGTAAAAGAATGAAAGCGGAGGAACTGTCTCCCACTCCAATGATAGATAGTAAACTCATAAGCTTTCTGATTTTTATTCTTCATGATGGAAGTATTACCACTGTTGAATGCCTTAATAATTTTCTCATTCCCAAATGGCTCATAAGAATCTGATTTTATCTGAATCCATTCATAGTTCCACTTTCCATCTGATGTTAAATTGTATGGGAACTGGAATGCATTATTCATCGTTATTCCATCATGGGTGCGAGGAGTCAATATCATTTCTTCCAAATCATTCACATTCTGAATATTGCTATCATAGCAAATACTAGAAACGCCAACCTCCCATTCACCTTCTAAATGCAGTGGGCGATTTAATTCTACTCGATAGTCTGATGGTTTATTTTTGGGAAATTTATTCATAGAAGCATTACTGGGCAAGTAGATTAGAAACGAGTCCTTATTTTCACTTTCCATATTATTCACATTGGAAAAATATAATAGCATACGTTTGCATTAACTCTTCATTCGGAAATGGAGTGTAATACTTGTCACAGCATCTTTATGAAAAGGAATCAACGCACCAGCATCGTCATAAATGGCAATATCAATTTGTGGGATGTAGTTTGATTTCAGCTTTGTATAATGCACTTTCTTGAAAGTATGCTCAGATAAAATACTGCAGCTTTTTGGCTGGTATGGTATCATTGCTAGCAATGGAGCTTCAACATCTCCCACACGTACATCTTCACCAATATTGGAATATATCTGAAAATAGTTAATACGACGCGATAGCGACATGTCTGCGCTAGCTTTGGTTACAGTACCACTTTTAAAGATATTTTGATCAAAACCCAAAATGTCCATTAGAGTTTTATCCATAATTAGTTCAATACCTTTTCCATTTATAGTGAGAGACAAAGTACCTTCTTTTTCAGAAAATGAAATATGTTGCTCATTAATCACTTCATTTAAATAATCTACAACCAATTTAACCGAAGTAATAATGCGAGGCATCAACACTCTTGTTTCATGTAAGATACCACCAAAAGGCTCTACACACTTTCTGTATAAAGATACGGCCCATTCTGTATCAAATTGATTTGGCCTTTCACATGGTAAATGTTGCATATCAGATTTTCCATGAACAGCTGCAGAACGATGTCGTAAGAACTGATGAAAATCTTTTGAACAAACTAATACTAGATCATCATCATTTAATTTACTTATTGCAATATGATTAGATGATTTAATATAAGTCAATGTTGCCACTTGTTTACCATCAACTCGAAGGAGATAATTAAATTTCTTCAATAATGTTTCAGGAGTCATGTTTGTCTTTCTTGGCTTAATCACAATCTTCTTCACCAACGTCTTCTCATTTCTTGGAATAAGATCTACATAATAAGCTTCCTCTCGATATATTAACTGTTTATGACCACTTATGTAGTAATTAACGTTAAAATTATCATAGCTTGTTAAGGCGCTAGCGAGGTAACCTAAATCATTTCTTAAACTTGGACTTAAACCAACAATCCAATCTTTCTCAACTACATGATGTACATAAGTATAATCATCATTGTGCGGAGTAAATTGGACAATATGTTTACACGCTTTATTCAAGAAATCATATATAAACTTTTTACATGATAAGAGATCTTTCTTTGGCCACTGTGGAATGTATACTCGGCACCCCTTTTCACATTGGTAAGCAGCTGTACGTCTCATATTAATAGTCATCACCTCATGATCAAAAGTATAGACACAGTTGCTATAAACAAGTTGAGTGACACCCACTTCCCAATTTCCATTTAGCTGTTGTGCATGATCAATGGGAGTAGAAAAGAGTGCGGCTCGATTACTAGTAAATCTCTTTGTAGCCGCATTGCTAAGCAAAATATGATAAAACGACATTTTTATATTGCTAATCTGCAACTTTGCATAACATCATGAAGACTTGGATTTTGGACTCTCTACAATATATCAGAGTTGATCGTGATGGAAACGTACATTTCAAAAATTCTCATGGTCATACATCAAGAGGAATTACATTAACATGGCGACAATTTGTCAACCTCAATGATATCATGAGGGATTTGGAATATTTTGAAACATTAAGATTCATCTCCTTGGGTGATCAAGTTTGGCTTCAACATTACAGAAATGAAATTCAAATCTACCATTCTCATTCCGCAAACTGTTTCTCATTTCGCAAATACAATTGGGAGAAGTATAGAAGATACATACATCGCTCCATCATGACATTTATTCGTCGTGAGTTCATCGCCCTACTATGCAAATCTTAATCAGATATGATTACCACGCACCATGAGTTGGAAATTAGATTCCCTACAACGTATTGAAACGGATCATGATCGAAACGTCTATTTCAAAGATTCAACTGGAAATGTGAGAAGAGAGTTTGCTTTATCTTATCGTCATTTTCAATCTCTACATCATATCATGAAGGACTTGAAATACTTCTATATGAAAAGACATTCACGTATTGGAAATCGCATCTGGCTGCGCGTCAACAATCGGCGAATTCAACTCTATCATTCCCAACTTCATACTAACTTCACATTTCATCAAGGTAGTTGGGAAAAGTATAAAAGGAAGGTACATCGCTCAATTTACTCATTCTTTCATCATGAAGCGCCATCGCTACACCATCGTCAACATTCTCCGTCGCTTCAGACTCTACACCAAAATCGATCTCACAACATTACGCCAACAGCTTCCAAACAGCAAGTATTACCCGGGCCGTCCTCAAATGTTAGTGGTGAAGATGAACAATTCACGGAATCTTCAACTCTTCCCAAATGGGACTGTACAGATTCTCGGCGCCCTTTCTCATTCATCGGCGCAGTCAATGCGCTTAGAGCTACAAAGACTACTACGTCGGATATGGAAGAGGGAGAGGTGTGTGATGTCGAATCTGACTGCGGACAATATGGTGATCTCTACTCAATTGAGTGACAGTCTATCATTTTTGAAGATTCGTACCAGCAGTTACAGTTTGTGTTATGAACCCGAACTTTTTCCTGCAGCTCTCATTAGTTGTTGGTTACCTGTGCATGTGGCAATCTTTCATAATAGTAAAGTGATCATTACTGGACTAAAATCTCATGAACAAGCAAATATGATCCTAGACTATCTCATTGAGTATGTACGTACCCAGCGGATTGTAAAATAAAAAACAATTTTTTCCAACATGATGTTTTTATTTCAAATCATGATAGAACTTACAAATCATTTTTTCATTAGAGGATGGATTACATGAAAAGTTTTGAATAATAGATGCAAATCGAGATACATGTAAACGTTTTAAGATGAAGTACAGTACAAAAGCACCACACGTTGATGAAAGTGGATGTTGTAGTATGCGTTCATTTCGCTGATATTGACGCGTATGTTTTCTCAACCACTGCTGTGTTGGTATATTTGGAGGTTGAGCAAGAGAGTCAAATAGTTCACCACGTCGGTCTTCTCCAATAAAGATCGCTTTCCAATGCTCACCGCCTAAATTCTGTGAATGAGTGTTTAGCACAATAAAGATGGGATAGTGATTTACTGCAGGTGGTAAGGTATCGAGTGAATAGACATTATCGAAAGCTTTCAACGTCGCTTCGTCTGCATTACGCTGCACTTTAGTCTTAATATCGTCAGCAGTCAACCAACTCATTAACGATTATACTGAAGAATCACGTCACGATACTTTGTAATTTCAATATTTGAATCGAAGACTGCATAAATTAATACATTGATCGTCTCAGGTAGTGTTCTTTTGAACGTCAAATCCAAACGAATATTATGAGGCACGTTCGCTTGACGATAGGGTGCACTAATATCGCTGTCAGCAGTCAAATCAAATGCATAAATAGTATATCCACTCTTAAACTCTTTCATAGTCAGTCCGTTGGTGTCATCCGTATTGTAAAAGCCAAAAACATCCATAAAATCAACATAACTGCGCATAAATTGATCTGAAGCAAAATCTGGTTTGTAGGGTGGACCAGGATGACTCACACCATTTACACGTAAAGCAATTTCACTTAACTGATTGTGTTTAAAATTGAAAGGATTCTTCTTTATATTACCATTAAATGCATCATTTTCAACCATTGCCACCATGAGGAGCTTCGGTGCTTCCGATGGAAAGAGGCCATCTTTCATGAAACTCTTTTGATCTTTCGGAATTGTAAAGGTGAGAAGCTTTGTATGCTGAATGGGGTAAATGGCATTTTGGCGGTTAAGGCCTTCAGCATGCCCTCTAATGACACTTGGATTCGGTACTACTCGACGAATGTAAAGTGCAATATCTTCCACATGAATTCTAAAATTGTCAACTTTAGCAAATGCATTCATCGCAAATTCAGGCTTATTCAATGTCAGCTTGAGTCGCATGCTGGTATTACACAGTAAAAACTTTGACTGTCTAAAGAAGTCTAAATTCAGCGGACCATATAGCTGACATACTCTACTATCTTTAATCATAGCAGATCGCTTTACAAAGCCACTGTTTGTTTCAACATCAAATTTTCCTGCTTCATCTCTGTACCATCCCATGGCTTCCATATGACTTTTTTGTGCTGCTGGATGAAACTGTGATACATGATTGAAATATGATTTATAGGGATAATCGCTTTGACCACCTTCCACTTGCTGCTCTCCAATCGTTAGAGAAACATCACGAAGTAATGTAGTCAATGGTAAATTGTTCAGTCCAACTTTATGTGCATCGTCAATAGCAGTTCCATCTGCTTGCTGAATTCTAAACCTCAAATCAAGCATCGCATAACTCAAATCTATGTAGTCATCACTACCACCAGGAATAACAAATTCAATGGGGCCAGCATTCTCAGCTGTTCGAGGATGATAATCTACAATACTTGAACTAAGAATATCTGTCTGTATGGCTTGTTGATCGAACAAACAAAAACCGGAAGTTTTACACTCCATGATTAGAAGTTATAGCAGCGTCGTCGTTTAGCGCCTGATGAATGATTAGAGCCTCTGCGACGTTTGCGTGAATGCCTTTTGACTGAAGATCGCACCTTACCAGCTCCGCGATGTTTCCTCCTTCCTTTATTCATTCGTTTAGGTGATTTCTTTCCTTGAGTAACACCAGCAATGGTCTGCTTCAATGTTTTTAAACCGCGTTCCTTCCCACGATTCAACAAACTGCTCTTAAAACTTCTACCTCTGGAAAGATCACTAGCAACATCACCAGCAAAGCCAACGGCATTACTTAAAACATTTCGTTTCAAAGATCTACCGACATTGGATATGAGAGGTGCTACAACAGATTTCAGTGCACCAAGTATGCTACCTCCACGTTGGCGGCGAGCACCGATGTAAATTTGTCCTCCGCCACTTACATAGGAGGGTCGTGAATAAAATGAGGCAGTTGGATTCATAGCTCAAACCCTAAACATTGTTAGTTACAACTTTGCATGAATCACTGTCGATCACTTAGATGAAAGATGTCGGCACGACGCATCCAAGAGTTCATACTTGAAGGATAACCAGCCCATTTAACAAGACACCATTCTTCACCTCGCCGTTTTTTACATCGAATGATTTTCTCTACCAAATATGTTTCACTTTCAGTGACTACCTCAATCTCATCGCGGTAAAAGCTACCCTCAATTTCTTCATTATCGTAATCTTTCAACTTGTAGGTGGTCGGAGAGTCTTTTTGATTAATCCTTGATACTGTAAATACCTCCTCTGTCCAATTCGGGAGGTACCCTTTAGCAAAAACACTTTTCACTTTTGAGATACGAACTTTATCGCCAATTTTCACATCACTTTTCACATGAGTGCGTTTACGTTGGAATGATTCGCGCACTTTATCTACATTGTCAGCATTTACATCTACTGGTCTGAGTCCAATAGAACGATGGATAGAGTGATTGTAGGCATGGAGTGTATCTTGTAGAACCTTTGTCCAATTTTGTGTCAAGTTGGCAGTAAAATGTCGCCACAAGCGATTTTTTAATGTGCGATTAAAACGTTCAACGAGTGCAGCTTTATAAGCGCTCTTTACACTAAACAACTCAATGTCATGCCTCTCAAATAATCTTGTCACATGCTGATTTTCAAACTCTTTTCCTTGATCACTCTGAATTCTTTTTGGAATGCGACCTTCTCGAAAAATTGTTTGGAATGCTTTTGCTACTCCTTTCCCTTCTTTAGTTTTTAAAGGTTGAGCCCACGCATAACGCGAGAAAATATCAATGACGGTTAAAATAAAATTATTGCCCGAGTTATGTTTTGAAATGGAGGCAACATCACACAAATCTGCTTGCCACTGTTCATCGATGTCATGAACAATATAATGGCGGGTGCGGTACTTCTTTTTCGCTTGTTTGTGGAGTGTATAGGTAGCCTGACCCTTTAACCATCGTTTCACTTGTGATTGTGGAAGACCACTCGCTTTTGATAATTTCTTGATAGATGCAAATCCTGCCGGATGTTTTACATCATAATAGATTGACTTCAAACGTTCAGTCGATGACGACTGACTCTTTTTCCTCCTTCTCATCTTTTTGTTTTCTTGCCTTTCTACATTTACAACAACTGCAGCATTTAGCTTTAGCGGTTTTGCGATCGTGTTCACATTGCTTAGGGGTTTCATTATGAGAGCTGGCGCAGCAAGTGCAAGTGACAACGACATTCACCTCTGGCGGCTCATTACATGGCAAGCAACACATCTGCTTCATATTAATAGTCTGAGAACATGTATTTCCTGGGAGGAGCTGTTTTAAAACGTTTTCCTTTTACCAGTTTTAGTGGCGATGTAGATCTACGTCGAGTTCTTCCTCTTGTTTGCTTAGTGAGTGTGGGAGGGGATGTAGCAGGTGACGCCTTAAACCAATTTGTTGGCATTTTCATCGTCTGAAGCATTGGAGTAGTAGCCACTGTTGAATCAAGTTCTTTCAATGTCTCATTATTTAAAGCAAATTTTGGCACATTATGCTTTTTCAATAGTTTAAGAAAGTATGACCAACCAGGTGGAACATAGCCCTGACGGCGCTTTCTACGTGTCGCATACTGAATCAAGTCTTCATAACGTGAAGCATCAATCACTTTATTTTCATCTGTAATGATTTCTCCTCTATCATTTACATTGAGATGGGGCTCAATACTATTGAAAAGAGATATGGCATGTGCGCGAGATGCTAAAGGTGTAGCAGTCGATACAGAGTCACGCATCTTATTCTTCAAGTTTTTCAATTGCTCAACAGTTTCCGATTGTAATAATACAGCACGATGTGGATCTTTGATGTGAACATTTTGCTGATAATCTATTTCTTTCCTATACATTTGATTTGCAAGAGGTTGCTTTACTTGCTGCATGGCAGTCAATTGTACATATTCATCCTGAGGAATAACAATCATGCGAGAATAAGAACTCATAGTTTGTAGATAATCATGGGAGTTTTCAAAATATCACTTCGAAATCTAAATTCTTCCGGACACTCTTGCGTAAAGTCAATGAATAAGTAACCGTATGGTTTTTCAGTAGCTGCTTGAAAAATTTCAATTAAGGCTTTTGATCCTCTGGGTGCAACTTGTCGCGCTAAAATTTCAAATTGACTTTTATCTCGCGGATTCTTGAAAATAGCATAATAGTGTGTATTCAGGTTTCGTGTACGAGCTTCTTTTCCATCAGGAAACAAATTTTGTGTAATATAGATGATAAAACACCTTTTATGGTGTGCTGCGCGAGTGAACATATCTGTAACATCTTTTGAATTCTTACTTTCTTTTAATAAATCATCCAATACAACAACATCATTAGACTGAAGTTTATCCACTGTAATAATTCCTTCATGTCGAATAAAGTTGCGACTTTGCAATTCCTGAAACAGCGACGGTTGATAAATACCATAACACCAAATCACTCGATTGATAGGTTCCTTAAACAACTCTCTTCTTTTATCCAATAAATTCAGCGTGAAAAAAGTTTTACCTGCATGAGATGGACCTGATACAGTCAGAACTTTATCACATTGAAGTCTGAAATCCATTTTATTACTTTGAGACTCAACATTTGCATAATTAACGCTTAGACCCAAAGATATTACCCAATAGGTTGCCCACGGCAGGAGCTATCATTGGAAGTATTGCTGAAAGGAAACCGCCCTTTTGTGTTAGAGTTTTCCTCTTTCTTTGAAGGGCGACTTTAGGATTGGAGATGAAACGCAATTTCGTAGCATATCGCTTAAGTAACTTTCGTTGTTTTGGCGCTAATTTCTTCGTCCTCAACTTCCTCACATGAGAAATAATTTCACAAATGAATTTATCGTTAGCATGTCGTATAGCATTGTATCGCTGATTTGCTTTCATTCGTCGGAGAGCTTGAATGGCTGAAGAAAACTTTTGACTTTTACGTTTCGTCATTTTACGTTTCGCCATTTTCCGTGTTAGTCTTTGCTAAAACCTATCTTTACCACATTTGCATAGGTACTAACTATTGCGACATAAGTGACACTCGAAATGAGCAATGTCACAGTGGTTACATTGGCAAAGTTGAATGCAATTACGTATGAAACAGCGTTGACAAAAAGCATGCTTACATCTCTTGAAGATGCGCTTTTCATTTCCATCCTTTCGCTTACATACATCGCAACACATAGTTTCACCGTTACTGATGTCTATAGCAAGTCTTTTTGAAGATATGAATTTGCTAGCCTTTTCTAAATAATAGACGCATGTACAGAAGGAATATACTTCGAGAGTGAGCAGACATAGCTCGAAAACCAGTTGTGCTACAATCAAGTACCACTGCATTTTCAATTTTTCTTTATGGAAAGTTGAATGTGAATATCTGAAATCGCTTCAATCACTAGACTGCTACCATGATGGTTAAATGCGTTAAGACGTTCAGCAATTTTTATCATATGTCTTTTAAAAAATTCTTCGGGGTGATCTACCACTTCCATTGAATAAGAAGCAAAATGGAAAGAGCGACTTTCCACCTCTTCCTTTCCAAAATGACTAAACTTAAATTTCGCAACTAATCGCGCCATGATAATGCTATCAGAGAATGTATTCATTAACTCTAGAAATAGAGTGCTAGCATCATCGACCACTGCTTCGATGTCGGTCTCATCTTTATGAAAATTTATCACATAATCTTGAACAGCTCCTTTTAAACTTTGCCTATGAAAACGTAATGTTCCGCAGTCGTTTGAGAAAGACATGATCGCCCTTTAACTAACCCATCCATTGCATGAAAACAACAACTCTTCTCATAGTAACATTTATTGAATAACGGTAACAAGCATGCATTATAAATCAATGGTTTGAAAGAGATAAAATAGATACAGCTGATAACTATCATACAGCGAGCAATGATAACCATACATGACTTTGGCAGTGTTGAGGTAAGGAGGAAAGAAGCATTGGTTATGAACGTAGCTACTACAACGAACAGACAAAATAGGAACACACAAATCCTTAAAACGTTTCGTGACTTCATGATAATGTTGATTCACTCTACTATCCCAAGGCGGGAGCAAAATATCATCAATGATTAGATTAGGAAATACTTTCCTCTCCTTACCAGGATTATTACAAAAGATGCGCATAACATTGAAAGCAGCTAACCATCGTTTAAAGTCAATAAGAAGAGCACTTTCACAAGAAAAGCCATAGTCTTGCAAATATTTCAGATTAAGTCCATGAATGTGTTTTCTCGCCCATTGATCAACATTGGGATCGCAGTTGGCATGTTGATGATAGACACTAACAATCTGATATGTCCAATTGTTCATAGCAATAGCACTGAGCTCCTGTACAGGTTCACCCTCACAATCCATAAAAATGATGATAGAAGCCTAAAACGGAAATTTACACATCTAAGGAAACGTTCTATAACATATTACAAAATGAAGAATTACATCGATGCTTTTCACGACAAAATACACAAATGATATGATGGCAACGAAGAAGTAAAATGTATCTAATAAGACCACGTCTACGACACTCAAAGCACATAAGCGAATTGTCATAGGGTAGAGTTAGGAAAGGACTAGTAATTCTCCTTCTTTGATTTGCGTTTTGATGTAGCATTCTTCTCCGACTTGCGCTTCGTACCACTGCTGTTAAGGATTTGATCAATTATGTCGTCCACGTTGGGTGGTTTCGGAATATATAGGATGGATTCCATATGCATGGAGAGAGAGGCTATTTTATTATCCTTGTGTCGACCATAATATAGTCCATTCACTTTGAAAAGGATATCCCAAGTACCTTCTCCGAGCTCATCACATCTGATGGGTATTGAATGATCTCCATCCTTCTTATAGTAAGTACACCAATGTGATACCGGTAGGCAAATGTGATTACCATCCCAAATCTTTCTATAGGGAGTATCCTTGTCATCTCTCGCCTTCCACTCTTGAGCAAGAGGAGTAGGAATGTCCATATTTAATGTCACGTACTCCTCAATAATATCAAGTTGGCGGCGAATGTACGGACTCACGGGGATCAGTATGTAGTCCCCATACTGATTGTGCATTATCTTGACATCCGTGGAAGGGAGCATTCCCGTTTGGAGTACTACGCTATGATCATCATAACGCAAGGCTTGTTTAAATTTACGCTGTAGCGGTGTAGGATTATGTACCTTGGTTGTTTCTTCCACTGGCCTCAGTTGTAGATGATCTGACCGTAGCGAACCTTGTAACGTTTGACCGCCATTTTGTCCTACTAGTGCAGCAGATGGAGTAGATGCCTGAAAATGAAAAAAGATTGTATTAAGTTTACGTTCAAGGGAGGAGAGGGAGGGAAGTAGCGACTTACCATTTTAGTTGGATAATAGAACAGGGAACTAGAGAGAGAGAAAATGTGCGTCCGTCACTCGTGTGATTCAACGATGGAATGATTCTCACTGTGGAAGGCTCGCTATTTATAAAGAAATGCTTGATTCTCATTGGATGATGATCCTCATTGGACAATAACATCACGCTGATTCCAAATCTGAAATCCGTTTTCCCATCCGATGCTTCGTTTTGAAGTTATAGCCCAAAACGTCCCAAATTCTAACTCTGTCGTTTTTCGCCAATGTCCCAAAATCTTAAATGGTGTCTCACATCTAAACGAAGACAGATAGGAACAAGCCGATTCTTTCACTGAATTTGTCTCACTCTTAGCTTTCAAACGAGCTATCGCACGACAAAATCCGTCCACTAGAAGCCAAAATCGAAGCGAGCTGTCCAGAGGGGGGGGGGACGTCAGTGAAATTTCAGAATTTGATGAAAAATGTTTTGGTGACGGTCCCAGGTCGAAATTCCACACTTTGGAAAATTTTCAAAATTTTACCCATACAAAGTCACTCTGACACTTAGGATTTTTTCAGGTAAGCGAGCTCCGACCTAAAATCTTGTAACCGCTCTAACTTTTGAACGAAGACAGATAGGAACAAGCCGATTCTTTCACTGAATTTGTCTCACTCTTAGCTTTCAAACGAGCTATCGCACGACAAAATCCGTCCACTAGAAGCCAAAATCGAAGCAAGCTGTCCAGAGGGGGGGGACGTCAGTGAAAATTTTTTCTCTCCGATTTCGCTGGAAACATCCTTCCTAACCCAAAATTTCACGTAGATTCCGAATCTGACCTCCGTTTTCTCATCCGATGCTTCGTTTGGGCGCTACACACCAAAACATCCCAAATTCTAACTCTGTTAAAATTTTGAAGAAAAATTTTTTCTCACCGATTGACTTGAAACTCACCCTACCGATGCAGAATTTCACGCTGAACACGAATCCGACCTCCGTTTTCTCATCCGACCACTCCTTCCACTCGAAACAACCCATTTTACAACCCAACATTCAGCAGATTGCACCAAAAACATCACACACTATAGCCTCAAGACTAATCCTGGCGGTCGCCCAAGTCCACCACGACACTCTATCGTTCCAGAGGGGGGGGGACTCAGACACGAAGCACCACGGCGGCCGACCACGACACTCTGCCGTTCCAGAGGGGGGGGGGGACTCAGCGATGGCGGCCATCTTGCGCTATCTGGTGTTTGTCACTTCCTTACTACTTTTGTTGATGCTGGCTTTGACAGGGCAATCCAAAGTTAGCAATATTTTGACGTCAGTCTTCAATACAGTTCGCGGTACATTTCAAACAGCGGTCAGTCAGAGGACTTGCTGCATCTCCATTCTTGATAGGGGCGGGTTGGGCACATTGAACATGTTTTTGATTTTTTCTCAACAGTTTGAATATACTAAATCAAATGAACCAAAATTAAACTCGGATGAAAGGTTGAGGATATCCTTAGTAATCTCTGAGTTGTTGGACGTTTTTGTGACATTTAATCTCCTCTCAATTTTAATTTTGAAATTTCTACCAAAGTGGTTCAATGTGCCACATGCGTCGGGCACATTGAACCACCCACTGGGGTGGCTACATTGCGATGTTCATCAAATCTCAAACGAAAAGGGCGTGAAGATCATCTATGTAACTATTAGAACTAAAATGACAAATAAACGCGTAAATAACAAAACTAACATTGCAATTATTATGATTAATAATTACTACAAAGAAAACAATTAGTTAGCGTGTATTATTATTATTATTGTTTCGAAATAAGTAATATAATTTTATGTTAATTAATTTGCGAATTTAATGTCAAGTTTATATTTACGAATACGATAATTAATTTTGCGAGAAAAACTATCACTAATAAAATCAATATTTAGAACAACTTTATTTTCATTAAAATAGTTTTTGATTTACGCGGGCGTTTGTTAATAGCGAAACCTCTATCAGAGCGACCATTACACTTGAGACGAGATTTGGTTTTGTTTCCATCTTCGATGCCAAGAGAGTTAGAGCTGTACTTCTTTTATCGATGCTGTCAAAGGTGTTGACAGTGAAGTTTCTCTTTACATAACTGGAGACCCAACTATCTTTAGCAAAGGACGGGTACAACTTGACGTACGATTTCATTTTGATAATGGCAAAAATTAATTTTGCCTAACCAAAAGTGAAATCTTATATGATAGCTCAAGCAGTTATTTTCAGGGATATCGGTCGCAAACTTAGTACCCTTATTTAGTGAGTTTAACAGTTTTTGGCTCTTAACTCAGTAAATAAAGATGTAGTTTAATAAAGTTTATGGATATAAACAATAAAGAAAACTTAATCCTTTTTATGAATAAGTCTATTAATAATATTTTTTCTTCTAATTTAAGTCATTTTTTTCTTCTCAAGAATGAGTGATCAATAATCAATGATGTCAAGCAATAATCAACCATTGAAGCGATAGTAAGTATTCGTGTTCGATATAGGTTATAAAACTTCTATGTGAAAGTGAAAATACCGCAGTGATTAGGCCTGCATTATCGGCTCTCTTGGCCTGATGAACCAAGGCTAAACGTTTCGGACGAGTTACTGAATGACAAAGACTTTTGAATTGTGTAGTCGCAATCTTCATCTATCAAAATTGGTTTAGTGACAACACAACGATCATAAAAACTGTAAAAATCCTGCATGTACGTGTAAAACAGTGTATGGTCTGTTTTGTGGAAACAGGACCATATTGACATTCTCAATTAAACTATAATGCAATCATGCTTCCATTGGTTCGTTGCTTCTTTTTTACACTGATCCTGTTATCGAATTACAAATGAAAATAGGAAAGCCCATAACTGATGCAATTGTGAAAAAATGCGTACACTCAATGTAAACATTTCAAAAGTAAGGGAATACCAGGTTAGTTATTACATCATTTTATGAGAAAAAATTAATGACAATTAACTGATTAACTTCTGGTTGCCGGACTATTTGTCTAACTTATAATTTTATGAAACATGACCTAACATTTATGTTCCCTGAAGATGGCTTCGTGAGGAAAACATAAATTCATTTACAAATGTCATTACATTTGTTTAGTAACAATAAATGCAAATTAATTGAAGCATTTTAAAATTGAAAGCATTTAGAAATATACCTTTATGCATATTCTTCATTCACATATCTATAAATGCCTAAAATTCCATCAAGGCATACTCTTTTCAGTTATCATTTTATACCGTGAAGATGCGTTCTGTAGTTGAAATTACTCGAAATTGGTCAATAACGGCTGAATAAATCACATCATTAAGTTACATATACATCAGATAATAATTCAAAAGTAAGGGAATGCCAAATTGCTGCTAATTTGGCATTCCCATACTTTTGAATTATTATCTGATGTAATTTATGCATGTGTAACTTAATGATGTGATGATATGTAATGATATGCATAAAGGTATATTTATAAATGCTTAAAATTTCATCAATGCATTCTCATTTTTTATACTCTGAAAATGGCTACGCTCAGTATAGTTGAAATTAATTGGTTCATGATCTAATAAATTAGCATCATATCGGCAATCCTATTTTCATTTTCATTTAGAATGTCCAACCAAAGAGGCATCATCTCTACGTGATTGTCAACTGTTTATAATTATCTTAAAAGATTTCCAAATTAGACTTGACTTGAACCACCCTCTTAATCATGTTTGCAAGTGGACAGGCGTTTGCTATATTTATTTTTCATGATTGTTAGCTGTTTGTAATTATCTTTAAAGATTTCCAAAAATGCGCTATTGGTTCACACTCGCAATCATGTTCTCACATGGATTTATTTGTCATACTTGTACTTCCTTTTTTATACTGATCGTCAGCTGCATATTTGCGTTTGAAAATTTCCAGACTGAACACTTTATCTCCTTCGTAATCATCCTAATTTCGTAATTTGTTTTATGACACATTTTTCATCGGAACTTGTCTAGTGCTCGTGTAATACATATTGTGATTCTTGTCGTTTTATTATTTTTTGCCGGGAAATAAATGTGACAGCAGGTCGGGTAATTAATGTAATGCTATTGATTTTAAGCAGCATATTTACTTGAAGTGAATAAAAGCTCGTGTCGTTTTCCTATTTTTTATGTTAAATGTACATGTATGTTCCTATTTATTTTAATTATGTTAAATTCTATAACTTCTTTTCATGCGTCAATAATATTCAATATTTTTTGCATCAAGCATCTTACTGCGCATTTTAGACCAAAGCCGTTGTCTCTCAAAAAGATATCATCAATGGAGACCTAGGCCGACATTTACTTTTGAGGTGAGTCGCTAAAATAATTTCTTGTGCGATTATTTGTCACTGCCTCCGAATGTTTTGGTTTTAGCAGCATTGAGTTTTTCTGCTGTCAATCCTTGGAACATTTCGTAGCAGGATGACACCGATCAGCAGCATTTTTATAATGTATAAATATTGTAGGGCTATTCTTGTCACTGCCTCCGAATGTTTTAGTTTTTGCAGCATGAGTTTTTCTGCTGTTAATCCTTGGAGCATTTCGTAGCAGGATGACTTTGATCAACAATATTCATCACTAATAACAGCAAATTTCTTCAATATTTTGGTACAACGTCAAGTAGGCTATAACTGTATTTTCATCAAAAGAATGTGGACATATAATTAGATGTCGGCGGCTGTCGGGGAATTGTCGGAGGCAGCTGTCGGGGAATTGTCGGAGGCTGTCGGGGAATTGTCGGTGGCTGTCGGGGAATTGTCGGTGGCTGTCGGGGAATTGTCGGTGGCTGTCGGGGAATTGTCGGTAGTGCGTCGGCGAAAAAGTCGGGGAATTGTCGGCTCACCGATTCGTCGGCAGATAATCAGGGAATTAGGACCTTTGACGTCATTATGCCGAGTCGTCTTCCCGACATTGGACCGACAGTTCACCGACATTTTTCTTTCACCGGGTAAATTGCTGTATCACCGCTCTCATCTATAACAATTTTTTTCAGAGAAGCTACTGAACGAATATTCTTCAAATTCATCACATAGTATCAGTGAATTGTGCTTTACATCATGTGCCATTTCCAAGGCTTTTTGTCGCATTGCACACCGTACAGCCGACAAAACAGCAATTTTGCCCCATTGCCGTAATGCTTTTTTGCCACGATAAGGACCGTACTAAAATGGGTTCAAATTTAGGCATCTATTTCTCATCTAGCCCTTTTAAACAATTAAATATCATTGTTGCGACATCACTCTATTGACGTTCATTCTTCAGTCACGTGAAGCAGCTATTGTAACCAAAGATAATGATTGCAACAGTTGCCTACAGCTGTCAGATATGCCACCACCAGTCATCAGTCCAGCTAATACCGTCAGTCAACGTACTACGCGTTCTGCATTGGCAGGTAATTTGACCTTGAGCGAATTTCAAAGACTAATAAAGGAATCAGAAGAAAGAATTTTAAGTACAATTATCAGTCGTTTAGAAACGATTAGTCTGAAAATTGCAACACTTAGATGAAAACACGATGATGACTCCCCATATAAGTAGTATGCAACAAGTTGGATATCAAAAGGAGTGACTATTTGCTAATAAGCATCCTAGCTAAGCGGAAATAAAGCCGATTATCAAGGGGGTTTCATGATCCGTTTTAAAATGGAAGTCTTCATGAAAAAGTCGACATCTTATTGTGCTTTCTTGGCTGAAATTTTATATTTCTATTTCCTGAAAGCAATAGCAGGTCATCGAGTTGCCAATTTAACAAATATTACCTCTCCAAGGATGTCATGACACAGACAATCTGTAAAATAATGTAATTAGTAGTAATCCCGTGCCAAAATAAAGGCCAAAATGTACAACGAGGAGTCATCATGCTGACTCAGCCCCCCCTCTGGAAGGCAGGAATAGAGGTGGCCAAAGATGTGATGGAAGGATGGGTCCGAGAGGAGGAAACCATTCCCTACCCCCCCCCCTATCGAAGGAAGGAAAGAACGAACGAGGAGTTGTGAGGCAAGGGTAGGAATCTAGGAATGATAGAGTTAGAAAAGGTGGGTTTTGGTTGTTTTGAGATGAGAAAGGCCGTTTTTCGTCATGAAGGAGGGTTCGGATGGGGAAACGGAGGGCAGATTCAGAGTCTACGTGAAATTTTGGGTTAGGAAGGAAGGAAGGAGGAGTTTTCCTGTGAGGCAAGGGTAGGAATCTCTGAAAACTGACTTGAATTGAATTAAAAACTTGACATTTCATCCAAGAAAGCATGGAAAATATCGCGACTTTTTCATGAAGACCTTCATTTTAATGCAGTTCATGAAATTCCCTTGATAATCAGCTTGATTTCAGCTTAGTTGGGATGATTATTAGCAAATATTCATACCTTTGATATCCAACTTGCTTTATACTACTTACAACGGGGAGTCATCTCGGTAGTATTTAAATTGGCAAAATTTTGACTTTTTTCAAACTGCTCAAATAATTTTTTGAACCACGGGAACGTAATCTCCACAAAAAACTGAATCTTTCTATATAAAAATTTTCAGTGTATACAGATACTTTTTTGAGTCGACACTATACCTATATACTTACTCTATGGTATCGCCCATATAGTAAGTATATACTTACTCTATGGTATCGCCCATATAGTAAGTATATTAGGTAGAGTGGTAACTCCGCATTTATTAAATCCCCTGCTGCATACACTTTCGATTTTACCAAATGAACTCAAAGGATATACAGTCGGAATTGTTTCAAAATGTGAGATATATGCAGTTTGAAAGAAATTACAACGGAATTGAGTTGTCATGATAGCACGTCAAAAGGAAATGATAGTAGTAATCCCGTGCCAAAATCAAGGCCAAAATGTGCAACGAGGAGTCATCCTGCTGACTCAGCCCCCCTCTGGAAGGCAGGAAGAGAGGTGGCCAAAGATGTGATGGAAGGATGGGTCCGAGAGGAGGAAACCGTTCCCTACCCCCCCCCTATCGAAGGAAGGAAGGAACGAACGAGGAGTTGCGAGGCAAGGGTAGGAATCTCTGAAAACTGACAGAGTTAGAAAAAGGTGGGTTTTGGTCGTTTTGAGATGAGAAAGGCCGGAATTCGGCATGAAGGAGGCCTCGGATGGGTAAACGGAGGGCAGATTCGGAGTCTACGTGAAATTTCGGGTTAGGAAGGTTGTTTCCAGCGGAATCGGAGAGAAAAAATTTTGAGGACGTCCCCCCCTCCTGTCAGACTTCCAACTTTGGTTCTAGAGATCGCAGAAAGTCGTGCAATAGCTCATTTGAAAGCTAAGAGTGAGACAAATTCAGTGGAAGAAACGTCTTGTTCATACTTGTCTTCGTTTAGATGTGAGACGCATTGAAAATTTTGGAAATTGGCGAAAAAGCGACAGAGTTAGAACTTTTACGAAAATGGCTCTAGCGGGTGAACGACTAGCGGGTGTTTTTTCAACTCGGCTTCTGGTCATCGTAGAGAGTCGAGGGATGGCTTAAATGAAAGGTGAGAGCGAGAAAACGTGACTGTCAAAATTTGAAGTCAATCGGAGCACTAGAACCGGAGATAGACGTGTTTAAAGTTTTGGATGATGGATATTACGTCATCAGCTGATCGCCACAAACTATATAAGCTGGGAACCGACTGAGACTTGCCATTAAGACGAGAGAGATTGTCAAAGGTAGGTCGTCTCTCTGAAGCTCTGATGATAGCATCGGATATTCCAAATTTCGGAAACCGACTTAGAAAATTTCATTGCTGATATCAGCTAAGGCGTCAGACTTAAAGGTTAGCCATGAGATGACCTTCGTCTCCAGGCCATAAAAGACTCCAAAACTTTAAAGGCTTGTAACTTTGCTTCTACAAGTCCTTTTGACTTGATTCAAAAAAGATTCGATCGCTATTGATCAGACCTATATTTACAGACTACTTATAAAATTTCATAAGTAGTGCTAAAAACTAAAAAATTTAAATTCATTATTTTTGGAGGTTTTCTGGGGTTTTCGACCCTGCTGAAGTCAATGAAGGCTTGTATAAGTGTGTACGAGCCAGTCTTATCATGATACAAGCGGCTTTTTACTGAAAGCGAGCATGACACGGAGATTTTTGCTGTAATATTCCACTGACAGGGTGTTCCATCGGGACGGCGGATGATGCCGTAGTGATAAGTGTGGCAAGGGAGTGTGTCATATTTTAGACCGAAACCTCTGGGGCAACTCATGTTGGGCATTTGACACAGTTCTCAACGTAGCACTTTGAACGCCAATCGGTTGAGTCTTAGCTATCTTGTCATGAGTGGCATCTAAACATCTCCATTGCAAAACGCTGGTGAATCACGGCTTGCTATCAAGCTGATCAAAGCAACGACTTGGGATGTTTCCTCTTGTAAATAACTCCACCGGTTTTTATGTCAAAATCGGGGCCCGGATACCAACACATGGACAAGACACACGCTCTGTCCGCCCGAGGTTGGATTTGTGATTGCCTTAGAGCTGGGATGAGATCCCCTCTGAGTAATGCCTTGTAACGGATTCAAGAGCTTAACACCTAAACGCTTGCTATCAAGTCGCTATGGCTTCTGCTATCAGGCCTTTGTGAAATCTCGTCTAGCCTCAGTAACTCAGGGTTGGCAACGTCTATCGTTTGTCATTGTAACTTGGTAAAAATGAGAGGGTTACTGCAGGCATTGACGTCAAACCTTTTCGCGTCATAGGGTAACCAGTCTTTGTGTTGGGAGTTGGTTACTGAAAGCAAGGTGACTGCCGATGGCCATAAATGGTAAAACCGCTGTTGTCATGTCAAACGCACGGCCAAATAAGGAAGGTCAGAATCATGGCTTTGTGCTCACTGGGTATATAAACCGCGTCTTTTCTCTAGTCTTGACTCCTGTTTGTAGTTGCAAGACGAACGGTGAGTGCTCTGATAACGTTTGCTATCAAACGTTGCAAGTTAGGTCTCTCTAGACTTCACTTCTATTTCCTAACGAACACTGATTATTCTGAAAACGTTTGCTATCAAACGTTGCAAGCTAGGCCTCTCATGTAGATGATATTATTCCTTTGAGATGATTATTATTTTCTGAATCTCACAAACTACTCTATCTTCTTGCAGATGACCGACATCACCATTTTCAAGATAAGCCAGTGCAGTTGTGGTAAAATCTTAAGCTCACACAATATGCATGCGCATAGAGAGAAATGTTTTAATGATGACAATCACCACTTAGGCAAGGTGTTTATTATTTGCTATCGCTGTCGCATGATAAAAACAAGCGAGAAGAAAAGAGAGTGGCTGATGGAGCATAAGGCATGCGTAAATGAGAATAAAATTGATGAACATGTATTCGCCATGTTTGCAAATGCAAAGACCTCTGAATATGTTTCCATGAACAGTAATGCTCACAAAGATTTGCTTTTGAGTGACGACAAGGAGACTGATGAAGCGACAAGGGCTGTGGAAAACCTACTGAAGGCAGTGAATGATAAAAAAGAAAATGAAAAGAATAGGAAGGAGATGGAGATTGGAAAGGAGGTGTGTGAAAGAGATGAGCAGGCTGAAGGGCAAGTGATGGCAAACAGTGATGAGGAAAAACATGCAAAAGAAGTGGAGCAGCTTAAGGCTGATTTAGCCATGACATCAGATGAGGATCATTGCATAGATTTAGATGCCACTCGAAAGCGGAGAGCTGCTTTCACATCAACCAACAAGCGAATCATGACAACCTGCAGTGAACTGAAGCATCGTCGCTTAAGTAAAAGTGACGCCTTTCATCCTTCGAAGGATAGGGCCCTTGAAGAAGCGAAGGGGCAGGTGGCATTATATAAGGGTATGTTTGAAGATAGTGAGAAACAGAATATATCATTACGGGATGAGATGGAACAGCTGTCTTGAACTAGAGAACTAAACATCACCTTGCAGAAAAGCATTGAAAAAGTTACTTTGGAGAAAGATCAAGCGATTGAGGGGAGAACGATCAATAAAGTAGAGGTTGAGATGTTGCACAAAGAGTTGCATCTGGTTATGGAGGATAGAAAGGCGAAGGAAGAGGAAATTAGGAGTTTAAAAATTGAGAGTCAAAGGTTGAGAGGGGAGAAGACCATGAAGCATGGATGGCTACATGTGCCTACTCGCTCACCTGCTCACATTATTCAAGAGCCAATTTTGTTTGAGTGCAATCCATCTGCACCTATACGCTGTTATGAGAATCCGAGTAGAGGAATTTCATGTAATCACCTCATTGTAAAAAGTCAAGGTCCAATAGATGAGATCATACTCAGAGGCAAGCATGAAATAGGTAAGTTATAGGAAATCAAATAGCATTTTGTTCTCTAATGAATTTTCTTTTTATTTCAGTTGATATCCCCGACTTGTGAGGAAGCAAGCAGCAGTCCCGAGAACGAACCATTTGTCCTCTTAAGGGCCACCATGGGGCAAAACATGATAGTACCTCCTCGCGGTTTGCCCTGGACAGGCTTCGGTCTGACTGAATCTATCATATAAATAAAAATAGAATCACAAAGTTGTTTCTCCTATCAGTCAATTTTAACGTTGCATGGCACGGAGAACTTCGGTATAATTCATCCTGTTGGTGGGCGATCTCTCTTGAGACAGCGGATGATATCGTAGTGATGAGTGTGGAAAGCGCTTGAGACTTACCTTAATCCGACTTTCCAACGGTCGTTGTGGTCTCTTCGCTTAACGTAGCACTTTGAACGCCAATCGGTTGAGTCTTAGCTATCTGCCACAGGTTACTTTTTCAATTCTCCATTGCATACGTTATCTGAGAATGAACCATGAGTTCTTTTAAGAACTGTCTCCATCACCGAGGCTAAATGATGAAGGGTTGAAACGGGAGACCACCCTTGCACCACATGCAACACATCACAGACTTCTCTCTTCGGTAGTGAACAAGCTCTTGTGAGTGTAGTCAGAAAGTGTATCATGGTTTGGAAAAGCAAAGTTTAGTGTAGTCAAATAGTTTTACCGTGACACACGTTTGTGAAAGTAAAGTTTGATCATCGAAGTTTTATTCGTGAGTGTAGTCAGAAAGTTTATCATGGTTTGCAGAAGCAAAGTTTAGTGTAGTCAAATAGTTTTACCGTGACACACGTTTGTGAAAGTAAAGTTTGATCATCGAAGTTTTATTCGTGAGTGTAGTCAGAAAGTTTATCATGGTTTGGAAAAGCAAAGTTTAGTGTAGTCAAATATTTTTACCGTGACACACGTTTGTGAAAGTAAAGTTTGATCATCGAAGTTTTATTCGTGAGTGTAGTCAGAAAGTTTATCATGTTGTACAAAAGTTTTACTGCAACACAGGTTGATGTATAGTTAGAAAGTTTGATAATGACGTTTATGAAACACAAATGTCATAAAATGTAAGCGTTAGTGTAGTCAAATAGTTTTTACTACGACACATGCTTGTGAAAGTAAAGTTCGATCATTGAAGTTTTATGACTGACCGAACTCACAACAGCATCAGAAAGTTTTATCCTTAGTTGAGATCCGGACTTCAGTGCGCAAAATATTTTATGTGACAGTCTTTTCACAAACGGTGAAGTGTAAATTCAGAGTGAATACATCTGTTAGGTATACATCAACTTTGGATGTGAAGTAAAACGAATCTGTGTACAGAATGAATTGAATATTAGACAGCGCATGCAAGTTTTTGACGACTTGAGTGTTTGAACCCAAGTCTAAGTTAAACATGTTGGATATAAAAGGGGAGATAAATAGGAATAAGTGTTGAATGTTTTATAAAACCAGGTAAAGACACAAACGTTGAGTGTTCTATGACATTTAAGCACGTGGGTCCTAAAGTCCTAAAGTCCATAATCCAAGGGTAGGGTCATCTACGGTTGGATTTTGGGATTTAGGGTTTTATATCACATGCGTTAACCGTTCGTGTAAAATACGTGAAGCACATGTTCGCTTAAAGCTCTAAACGCAGACGTTGAAATAAGTTTTGTAAGAAGTCTTTGACATGATGTTGTGAAACTTGGCGAACGTTGAAAAACGTTTTATGAAATGTTTCTGGAGTCACACTTGTTAGCGTACCAGCTTTACTAAATGTGTTGTTTGCCTTCATCAAATTGAATTCGTGTGTAGACTGTTTTGTAAATAAAAACAGATAGTATTAAACGTTTTGCAGTCTGCATCGACAGCATACAAGTATACACATAACAACATGTAAAGTTTCTTAAAAGAGTCGAATGCATGGGAGTTAGGAAACACTCAAAACATGTGTGAGATAAAAATCAACCTGCTAGATTAAGTGAGTCCTGTCACAACTATTTTACGGGAAACTTGTAAAGGAGAACTGTGTATCGAGAACGTTTACACTCATCATAGACAGATGAACATATATTCTAACTTCAACTTTCTGACGTTCAAATGAAATTCGCAAACATGAAGCTCTAGACTCCGTGGTGTAAAAAACTACATGACGAGTGACAACAACTTAATGTTGGTAAAACTGTCATAGGTTGATGACTACAGTCGCGTTTAAAGTTGATATAAAAACCTTTAGAAACGCCTTAGTCTTAGATGCAGTTCAACGTTGTGACTCGTAAATTGAACTAACAAAATGAAGAAGTCTGTGTAGAGGTCCATAACACGCTCATCAGATGGAAACAGCAAATCATGTAATGTCAAATCAAAGGAAAGTATTTGAGTGACAAGTCTGTGTTGATGAGAGTGGAATTATTTCATGAGTATGAAACAGTGAACATTACATTAGGACTGTCCATGAGTACTGTAAAAAAAGGTTAGAATCAAATGTGTAAGTTTGCTTTTCATGTGCATGACAAAGAAGAGGATCAACACGTGTCCGATTTTTAAACGAATCGTGCATTGCTTGTAAGTTGATAATAGAATCAACATTGAAACCTGTATGAAGTGATTTTCTGTGCGAATGCAGACGATGTGAAAATGACACACTGATTGACATTTAACAATGCTTGCAATATTCAACACGCTGCCATTCAAAAGCAGCTAAAAATGTTTATCATAAAACCTATCAGTGAAATAGATGTCATAACTCTTGCAAGCCTCATGTACACACAAAGGTTAAGGAGGAGAGACAGCGCACTCTGTCGCCTGTTTGTCGCGCCGCCCCCTCAGCAGATAGAGTAGAACACAAAGATGAATGATAACGCTCTCTCTCTGGCACCCGTCTGTCACATTGCCCCCTATGAACATTGAATTTTCTATCGCATTTGTCCAACGAGCAAGGATGCAGGAACTTATCGTCATCTCAGACCTCCCATCTAGCTGATTCCCACACAGCTCATTGCTATCGCACCGGAGATATCATCGTGGGCGACTGAAAAGATTCTCACGTTGACAATTCGTTACTGTACACTGTCGCACGCGCAAGTATCCATTTGCTGCTAAAGCATGGACACTGCCGATTTGTTCAAGGTTTCAATGCCTTGCTAGCCAGTTACAAATATGTTGGAGATATATAAGGGAGACGTTCACACTCATTCATCAAATACAAGTCGTTTGATGCAATGTCATTCGATATAGCTTTTTTTGATATGAGCCGAACCCTTGAGCTCCGCTGTGGATGCAGAGTGAAGATGGGGAAAGTCTTTCTCCTGGCTGCTTTGCAGGCAGAGAAAGGCGAAGCAATTCGCTGCCCCGTCCACCTCATTCCACATGAGCTTGTGGAAAACCCTTTGTTCAGGGACATGGCGCTATAGTATGTGCCGTTGCTGAGAACTCAGCGTCCGGAATATTTCGAGTAATCGAAGTATTTTATCTGTCCTTCCGAGGGCCCGGTCACCAATTCGTTGGAAGCCACCATATTAACAAAGAAAAGTTACAGACTGTGCCACACACAAACACTAGTTTCAAGGATCTCTATCTTAGAAAGTGAAGAAGCTCTTATTAAATTCATCTGATGGGAAGGCAACTTCATGACAAGTATTAAATGTGTCCAACACACATCTTAAAAGGTCTAACTGCCATGAAATCATCATGTTTAAAGTTTTTAAAGCCCATATGATAAGCAGCAAGGATCTATTGCAGTTACATGATGTAAAATATAAACTTGTGTAGAGAGACGATGACTCTTAGACGTGAAGTCATGAATTTTATTTCTTCGCCACCCGTCAAATGGAAATAGTAAGGGTGGTGGAAGAATCATCAGAGCTACATGTTCTATAGTAATGCAGACAATGACAGTCACGATTAGATTTAGAGATTTATCGTTTTATATAACATACATCAATGATAACTGTTGTTACAGAGTGTATACATGCATTTACTAACTTAACTATTTGTGAATGACATAGGTAAATTGCTAAAGTCCATAATCTAAGGGGTAGGGTTACCTACCGTTGGATTTAGGGATTTAGGGTTTTGGATAACACAAATTAACGATCTCTTTTAGTGTAGAATACATGCAACACATGATGCAGATGTTCGCTTTATAAAATGACTTTGAACTCAAGACTCAATTTCATGATGAAAAGACATATTTCATATCGTAGATGAGATATAGTTACATCCTCATTATGTTATACACTTTACATTTGATGCAGTCAGCTGAAAGGTGATTGATGCATGTTCAATAGAAGAGTTGAATACATTGTATGTATGTTAGTGATTGGAATGATAAGTGTGTAAAGAGTTGATTAGGAAAATATATAATAGTCAACGCATGAAAGTTTCTTGTTATCCAAGCTAGGAATATATGAACATCATTCATCAGTCAGTGCTGTATTTTAAAAGTCGTATGCTGACGGAAACATGAGTTTACTAAATTATACAGCAAAACTCCTAAATCCATAGGATAGGTGTCCCTGTGTTGAGATTTAGGGATTTAGCGTTTTAAAAGTGTAAGTTACATAGATAGATCACTAAGTCCATAGCATAGTCAACCCTATGACAAGACATAGCGTTTTATGTGATCCATGTTAGCAATATCTGTTCGTGTAGAATGTGACTCAATGAGTTTATTCAGATAATGCATCATCAATTTCATTCACTTGGATATAAGATTAAGAAAGTGTTAGATAGAAGTGAAAGCGATCTCATAAAGTTTAGAACAGATAGTAGTAACATTGTAGGAATAAGTAAAGTGAAAAGTTATGTCGTATGAAATGAGTGTTACAAGACTAGCTCACATTGAATTGAATTGTTAGTGTAACAAAAATGCTGTGTGTGGGTTTCAATATCATATCATGTACATACTGTGTCGTTTTCTTGTCGTTTCAACAATGTGGATTGACTTAGAAATAAAGTTACAGCCATTTTACAGTTTGTAAAGTTAAGAATAATATCAGAATCATTTCAGTGTTTGTAAGATAGGTAAAGTATGAAATATAGTCACAAGCATTTCACTGTTTGTAAAGTTAGAAATAAAGTTGATGTTTGTAAAGTTTGAAATAAAGTTAGAATCATTTCAGTGTTTTTAAAGTTAGAGATAATAGGTTTAACAAGCTCATAGCACGTTTGAGAGTTGATTGTACTGAGATCTAAGGATGTGATGGTCACATTAGAATTCAAGTGATTGAATGTCATCTTAATGAAGATAGAAATGTGTTTGTGGTTGCATGTGGTGCAAGTTTGGCTTCCCTTCATTCCATTTCATCATTTAGCCTTCCCCTCTGCATTCCATATCCGAGGATATGTGGCGGGCTTGGGACCGCTTTAGCTGCATTAGAAGGAAGTTCTTATACTACTGAATGTTACTCATGATGCATTCACGAAGAAATGTGGTGAAAAGGTGTGCTGTATGTTTGCATGATGATTTTATGAACTAAAGAACGTCCATCACTCACTCCGTCACTGAAAGAAAACATGAACGAGTTGAGATGACAGCCATTCGTATGCATGCGTAAAACTCTTACTTCATCATCTGATATCACAATAACATCTTCATTCGCTTCAACTTCCTAACTTTCCACCGTGTCTTCACTCCACGTCTATCCTTCCTCCTCACTGTCACTCATTCCTTCCCCTTCACTGACACTCATTCCTTGTTCGTCACGTTCCTCTCCACTCGGAGATTCCTCCGGATACATCATCGGGGATTCGGGTGGAGGTATAACGTTCGATTCATCGAATAAGGAATAGTATTTCATAAACTGAAATACCATATCCTCACACTCGTCGGAAAGAAAAGTTTCGCCAATATAAGTAATTCTATATGGAATAACTTGTGCAATCGGCTTGTCAGACATGATGATTTGTGAAATAAAGGATGCACAGCCTTTTAAAAGTCAGATCATGCAATCATATTGCTCAAAGCTTATGGTTGGAGGAAGAAAGGGGAAGACATATTTTCATTGACTGCCATCCTCAGCCACTCAACAAACTTAGATGCATTTATCGCGTGAATCTCCCTTATTCCCAACATGGAAGGAATATCGCTGAATTTCTGATTGAAGGATCGCACCTGGCGTTTTTCATCATCCTCTCATACGCCTATCCTATGCTCTCATTATCTGTTGATGGTTAAAGGACACTATTACATAAGGTCAGACGACGGTCGAAAGTTACTAATGTTTCTTAGCAAAGCATCCGTGATCCAGTGACTTGCTATCTCAGTGGCGTCATATTTTCAATCATGAGAATGTGACTACAGCTGCCGAGTTTGAGACTGATTTAACACAGCCGATTGACTTAAATGGTGATTGGGAAGTGGCCCTGCAAGATTTGAGCTATGTGAATAATATAAGAACCATCGCAAATGAAGAGATTACATTAGACATTGCAACGAATCAAGACTTGTACTTTCCAAAACTAGAGCGAAATGATAAAGTACATACCTACAACTTGAATGAACATGCAGCAGAGTGGAATTCTATTCCTACAGTAAACACCCGTCGGGGAAAGCGAGCTGTTGATGAGATTGTAAATGGCCCTACTTTAATTATCACTGCAGATACAGACATACCCATTGCTAAAAATGCTTCACCCCTGAAATGGAAACAACCTACAAACCCATCATTCCGTCATCGTTTAGAGCAATCATACTATTATATGAAAATTCAACGCCTATTGAATGTTATGAATGATTAGGCAAAGGATCTATGGTTCTGGCAAATGGATCCAAATCTACATAAAGTTACCCTCTACATGAGACCGACTACTATTTCCCATGGATTTTATGTGAGTGGACCTCTGCAAAAGATATTGAATCTTAAATCACGTTTCTTTCTACCTATCACAAAATTTGCAGAAGTAAAAGGAGGCGATGCCTTCCCTTTGAGAGCTCAAGTGTCCATGAAAGTATCAAAGCAGATTAAGAAATATCCACATTGGCACAGGAAAAAATTTAATATTACCCTTCTTCCCCTTGATCGCATGCATGAGCGCTTTGCGCTTTTTAAATCTGGCACTGTTGATGACTTAATCAGACAGGTAAATGAAATAAATGGATTATCTATGTCCATCACTCGAGTACACAATAAAGCAAGGATTGATTTCCGAAATGATTATGAGCGTTCACACATTGGATTTGTTCACATCAATTCTAAATTTTGCGATTTGCTCTCTTTAAATACAGACGTCTTATGGTCATACCATGAATGGGGGAATGTGAAAATAACATCTGAACAGCAATCCGATTGTCGAATGGTCCTTTATTTCAAACGTACAGACCCTGTTTTACGTCCCAGTCTTACATGGAAGCCAAATGAAAAGTTACCGATACCTCCAAAGCATTATAGCAGTGGATATGATATTTGTACATACTTGATCAAGGGTGTATCAAATCTACACTCATATCATTTTGACTATGATCCTAAAGCAAATGCATTCTGTATAAGTGTACATGGTGAAACGGTCATTCACATTTCAAAAGAGTTGACAAAGATTTTAGGATTCAAACGTGACATATTCTACGACGAGAAGTACTGTGGCTCAACATCCTTGCTCGATCTGAATATCAACCACTTTTACATTTACACTAACTTTATCCATTCAACACAAGTTGGTGGTCAAATGGTTCCCCTTTTAAGATATATTCCCATTGACAGTGGCGACTTTGGTGTGACCATGCACAGGGAGTTCCTGAACAAGGTATACATTCCAGTCAATGTATCACGATTATCCCATTGCAAATTTGGTATCGATGATGATAGTGGTAATCCTATTCAATTCATTGGTAGTCGTACTGTCTTAACACTTCATTTTCGTCAGATAACATCAAATCATTAAATCTGTATGTTGCGTATGGCGCAGTCAATGTCTTTTCTTTCTTAATTAGGTAGCCGTTAAGGCCGTGGTCTCATAAAGACCGTTTAGGGCATTCTCTGGTCTCATCAATGGGCTTTTCACTCCTGAAAGTCAGCCTCGTTTAAGAAAGGCTCACTCTCAACCGCTTGTAGAGTGAGGTGCTTGCAGCCTTCAATCATTTGTCTCTCTTCCTCTTCCTCTATTTGTTGAAACTTTCTCTCAACTTCCTTCTTAGTAGGAGTTGAGCTAGCAAGAGGTGTGAATGTTTCCTCTGTGTCGGACATGACTATGATAGTGAAATGCAAAACACTCTTCTTTATATATGAGAATGATGCACTGTGATTGATAAATGGCAGTCGTCCAATGACAGAGCGCGAAGCAAGGAGAGGGAATCTATGTAAGTGCGGTGCAATGAACATTTCCTCATAATATCATTAAAATGGATACACCACCGAATACCTATGCCCTACTCATGCCCAATGCCCCACGCAAGAGGCAAGTGAAAGCTATTTACGATGGTGAGGTCGAGCCGCTACAGTTGGATGAGGAAATCATCATCATTTCCGACGATGAAGAGGACAGTACTGATACAATCAGGGCCGCCTTCCTGAGTGTATCTCCAAAGGACGTCATGATGGAGCGGTGTGTTGAGACTCTCCGGAGCTGGCTAGACTTCTTCTCTCCTTCTAGTCAGCCCTGCAATCAAGAAGAGTTTGACTTGGTAGACGTAATGTGCCGTCTTATTACAAAGCGTATTGCTTTTATTTCTTTTTAATAAATGTGTATCATGACAGTGTTGTTTTTCCTTCATATAAACTACATGGCTTCGAAAGGATCATCGAGCAAGCATATAGTCGAATGGGAGCTATTGTTAGAATAAGATATCCTATTATCTAGACACTTAACATAGTTACTAGAAATCATTCAACATATGAAAAATGATTTTATAGGTGAATCAATTGAAACAACGTTATCTGAGAATGAGCCATGAGTTTTGCTTGTCTCTATCATTGAGGCTAGATGATGAGGGGATGAAATGGGAGGTCACTCTTACACCACGCGTATACAAAATCATTTTCTATCTTCTCTAATGGTACGATCCCTTTTGATAGAAAAGTAGACCAATGATAAATGTGTTAACTAACCCCATATCTAAATTCTTCCATTTATTTCCATTTCTAGATAAATACATTGCAAAACAAAGACATGTAGTATGTAGGTTTATTTATAATTGAAGCACATATACTTCATAGCGAGGAAAAGTCAAGCGGAATAACCTCTAAGTTATTGTACACTTTGTAGCACCCTGGACGTTTTGGGGCGTTGGGCGCTCTTCTCACGCGCGTTGTTTTTGGTGTAAAATCGCCATTACTCCACACAACTTGCTCAATCTTGCCTTTATCACAAGTCTCCTTCAGATCAAACTCTTCGTCCCACTCGTCAACCACTTCAAATATTTTGTTGAATAATCTCTAAGGCGGAAATGTACCTTCCATCATGAGATAGATGAGAATGAGAAGTGTTTCAATTTTCTGACTTTTATATGTTTTCTAACAATGAATTCCTCAACAACCAATCAGAATGATTCTAATTTAGATGAAGACTACATTATCAGTTTATTAACCTGTGTTGCAGTAAAAACTTTTGTACAACTTGATAAACTTTCTGACTACACTCACAAGAGCTTGTTCACTAGCGAAGAGAGAAATGAGCTTGTGGTTTCGTGTGGCGCATGAATGTCCCTTCCAATTCATTCCGCTTCATCATTTATTCTTCCCCTCTGCATTCCATATCCGGAGATATGTGGCGGGCTGGGGACCGCTTTAGCTGCATTAGAAGGTAGCCCTTAAGAGGACTCATTGGGCGTTCCCGACGAAGGGTGATGAAAGAATGTGTTGTATGTATGAAAGTTGATCTTATGTTTATAAATAAGACAATCATCTAACTTGGGCGATCCTGCTGAGAGAGACCCTCAATCTCTCTTTGTCAGTGGCATCGACCTCCTCTACTACCACCCGACTGTCAGAGGGCGGTATATATCCCCACTCTGTTGAATCGGTATCATCATAGGCAGCTGATGAACCAATTCGAGCAAGATTGTTCCACAATGTCTCTCGCTCTTCCATCTGCGAAAACTCTTCAAATAAATTTCTCGGCTTTAACCGAGGCTTGTCAGGAGAGCTGACTAGCGTGTTTGGTGTCTGCATGATGGAGTATAAAATGAAGACTAGAGAAAAGACGCGGTTTATATACCCAGTGAGCACAAAGCCATGATTCTGACCTTCCTTATTTGGCCGTGCGTTTGACATGACAACAGCGGTTTTACCATTTATGGCCATCGGCAGTCACCTTGCTTTCAGTAACCAACTCCCAACACAAAGACTGGTTACCCTATGACGCGAAAAGGTTTGACGTCAATGCCTGCAGTAACCCTCTCATTTTTACCAAGTTACAATGACAAACGATAGACGTTGCCAACCCTGAGTTACTGAGGCTAGACGAGATTTCACAAAGGCCTGATAGCAGAAGCCATAGCGACTTGATAGCAAGCGTTTAGGTGTTAAGCTCTTGAATCCGTTACAAGGCATTACTCAGAGGGGATCTCATCCCAGCTCTAAGGCAATCACAAATCCAACCTCGGGCGGACAGAGCGTGTGTCTTGTCACTGTGTTGGTATAGGGGCCCCGATTTTGACATAAAAACCGGTGGAGTTATTTACAAGAGGAAACATCCCAAGTCGTTGCTTTGATCAGCTTGATAGCAAGCCGTGATTCACCAGCGTTTTGCAATGGAGATGTTTAGATGCCACCCATGACAAGATAGCTAAGACTCAACCGATTGGCGTTCAAAGTGCTACGTTGAGAACTGTGTCAAATGCCCAACATGAGTTGCCCCAGAGGTTTCGGTCTAAAATATGACACACTCTCTTGCCACACTTATCACTACGGCATCATCCGCCGTCCCGAAGGAACACCCTGTCAGTGGAATATTACAGCAAAACTCTCCGTGTCATGCTCGCTTTCAGTAAAAAGCCGCTTGTATCATGATAAGACTGGCTCGTACACACTTATACAAGCCTTAATTGACTTCAGCAGGGTCGAAAACCCCAGAAAACCTCCAAAAATAATGAATTTAAATTTTTTAGTTTTTAGCACTACTTATGAAATTTTATAAGTAGTCTGTAAATATAGGTCTGATCAATAGCGATCGAATCTTTTTTGAATCAAGTCAAAAGGACTTGTAGAAGCAAAGTTACAAGCCTTTAAAGTTTTGGAGTCTTTTATGGCCTGGAGACGAAGGTCATCTCATGGCTAACCTTTAAGTCTGACGCCTTAGCTGATATCAGCAATGAAATTTTCTAAGTCGGTTTCCGAAATTTGGAATATCCGATGCTATCATCAGAGCTTCAGAGAGACGACCTACCTTTGACAATCTCTCTCGTCTTAATGGCAAGTCTCAGTCGGTTCCCAGCTTATATAGTTTGTGGCGATCAGCTGATGACGTAATATCCATCATCCAAAACTTTAAACACGTCTATCTCCGGTTCTAGTGCTCCGATTGACTTCAAATTTTGACAGTCACGTTATCTCGCTCTCACCTTTCATTTAAGCCATCCCTCGACTCTCTACGATGACCAGAAGCCGAGTTGAAAAAACACCCGCTAGTCGTTCACCCGCTAGAGCCATTTTCGTAAAAGTTCTAACTCTGTCGCTTTTTCGCCAATTTCCAAAATTTTCAATGCGTCTCACATCTAAACGAAGACAAGTATGAACAAGACGTTTCTTCCACTGAATTTGTCTCACTCTTAGCTTTCAAATGAGCTATTGCACGACTTTCTGCGATCTCTAGAACCAAAGTTGGAAGTCTGACAGGAGGGGGGGACGTCCTCAAAATTTTTTCTCTCCGATTCCGCTGGAAACAACCTTCCTAACCCGAAATTTCACGTAGACTCCGAATCTGCCCTCCGTTTACCCATCCGAGGCCTCCTTCATGCCGAATTCCGGCCTTTCTCATCTCAAAACGACCAAAACCCACCTTTTTCTAACTCTGTCAGTTTTCAGAGATTCCTACCCTTGCCTCGCAACTCCTCGTTCGTTCCTTCCTTCCTTCGATAGGGGGGGGGTAGGGAACGGTTTCCTCCTCTCGGACCCATCCTTCCATCACATCTTTGGCCACCTCTCTTCCTGCCTTCCAGAGGGGGGCTGAGTCAGCAGGATGACTCCTCGTTGCACATTTTGGCCTTGATTTTGGCACGGGATTACTACTATCATTTCCTTTTGACGTGCTATCATGACAACTCAATTCCGTTGTAATTTCTTTCAAACTGCATATATCTCACATTTTGAAACAATTCCGACTGTATATCCCTTGAGTTCATTTGGTAAAATCGAAAGTGTATGCAGCAGGGGATTTAATAAATGCGGAGTTACCACTCTACCTAATATACTTACTATATGGGCGATGCCATAGAGTAAGTATATAGGTATAGTGTCGACTCAAAAAAGTATCTGTATACACTGAAAATTTTTATATAGAAAGATTCAGTTTTTTGTGGAGATTACGTTCCCGTGGTTCAAAAAATTATTTGAGCAGTTTTAAAAAAGTCAAAATTTTGCCAATTTAAATACTACCGAGATGACTCCCCGTTGTAAGTAGTATAAAGCAAGTTGGATATCAAAGGTATGAATATTTGCTAATAATCATCCCAACTAAGCTGAAATCAAGCTGATTATCAAGGGAATTTCATGAACTGCATTAAAATGAAGGTCTTCATGAAAAAGTCGCGATATTTTCCATGCTTTCTTGGATGAAATGTCAAGTTTTTAATTCAATTTTCACCGGCTTGATTTTATGATTCACTAAATTCATGTTTCATTTCTTGAATCTGAATAGTGATGTGGACCCATTTACATTTTTGAAAGTTAATTGAAATCATTGTCTTTGAATCTAGATTTTGCCATGCTAGTGGCAGCTGTTGCCTGATCACGCTTAAGAAGATTCTCTTGAGGTTCAGCAGGACAGCAATAGCGCAGGTCATCGAGTTGCCAATTTAACAAACATTACCTCACCAAGGCTGTCAGACACGGACTATCTGTAAAATAATATCATTTCCTTCTGCTTTATGCTATCATGATCAGTCAATTAAGTTGTAATTTCTTCAAAACTGCATAAATGCGCATGTCTCACATTTGGAAACAATTCCGAGTGTATCTCCGATGAGTTCATTTAATAAAATCGAATGTGTATACACATTGGGGATTTAATAAATGCGGAGTTACCACTCTACCTAGTATACCTACTCTATATGGGCGATACCTTCTTCCACCATTCCAAATTGGATACTTTTAATCCAACTTTTTACGCACCAATATCGAGGACATTGAAATGCAGCTTTATCAGCCATCGTCTGCTTTGGCGAAAGCAGCTGTAAGTATGAATGTAGTATCAACCATAGAGTAGGCTATATATCCCTACTCTATGGTATCAACAATGCAGTATCAACTATCAACAGTGCCTGTCGTAGCATTGTATTGCATTATCATTTGTGGTTTCTTATCTTCATGATTTGAAATGGCAGCATCATGGTGCATGGAACTCAGAAGAATATGACCGCCTTTCCTTTTTTGGGACATGTGAACACATTGTAAGATCCTTGGTGAATCCAGATCGCGCGCTGTGAACTTCATTTGGCCCTTCTTCCGAAATTCGATGGGTATTTCACACTTGCTTGCTCGCAGTGTTGCAGGATGACTCGTCCGCTTTTACAGGAGGGCATTGGCCAGAGAAATTGACGTAAAAAATTGTCCTTGGTGACGTTTCGCCCTGCACCAAACAGTGGACGGACGAGACCAAAGACGACTCCTTGAGCATGGCCCACCTCAGCGAGATGTCCTTCCTTTGCAATGAGGTTATTGTCCATTGAAGACATATGAATTCTCATAATCACATACCAGCCAGATCTTCACACCATATTTTTTTGGGTTTATAATTCGCCACATAAACAAAAAAGGGCAGAGACCCCGAATCCCAACTAGTTGCTCATCGACTGTGCAATATGGACCGACGGTGCATGATGACGACCAACGAGAGAGAAAAAGTTTGAAGATCTCGTGGAATCCAGATAATTTATCATTGAGGCGTCCTTGGATTCTCGTTTCCTTGTTGTCAAATCGAATAAATATCGGCATAATTTTGAAATGCATAAGTGACATAGTCGCTTTGAAAAATGGTCGTCCACCTTCACTTGACCACAAGGATTCGTAGCTCTCGCGACGTGACCGATAAACACCAATGAAAAGTAAATAGAATGCTTTCATTTCTATTTGATCAACAGGGATTCCTTTTTCTCAGCACCACCCTTCGGTGACTGAAGCAGCATGCAAGTTGGTATTATAGAGTAGGGATACATAGGTAGAGTGTCGACCAAAGATATTTAATTGTTTAAAAGGGCTAGATGAGAAATAGATGCCTAAATTTGAACCCATTTTAGTACGGTCCTTATCGTGGCAAAAAAGCATTGCGGCAATGGGGCAAAATTGCTGTTTTGTCGGCTGTACGGTGTGCAATGCGACAAAAAGCCTTGGAAATGGCACATGATGTAAAGCACAATTCACTGATACTATGTGATGAATTTGAAGAATATTCGTTCAGTAGCTTCTCTGAAAAAAATTGTTATAGATGAGAGCGGTGATACAGCAATTTACTGCAGTACTATCAATTTGGAAGAAAAAATATTCACATGAAGACTGATGAGTATTGATAAACACACAATTCCCTCTGTAGAATTCATGACTATTAACAAATTCAGTGAGAATCCGAATATTTCACTGAGGAATTGGCTATTAATAAGGCTCACCCATATCAACAACGCTCATCGAGTTATTCACCAGGTTGAATATACAACATGGATGCATTGCAAATAATCAACAGGAGCCATTATAGAGCCAACCGGAATCGATCATCGCATGTCTGTTAATGTCAAAGATGTTGTTAATGTCCATTGTATAACATGCGTAATATATGTTGTTTGCTTTTATTTGCTTAAGCCAATTTTATATCAAATTTTCTGATAATTCATATATATTTTTTCTGTTGTATCATGTAATTTCTTACCGCAAAATTACATTTACACGTTAGATTATTGATTTGTACACAAACCCCAAAACAAACAAATTCTTCATCCACTTCTTGTGTTGTTAAGTTAAATCAAACAAAAGAAATACTGTACAAAAGTACAAAGGATTACGATGACATGTCCAGAGGCCTTTCGCCGGTTCACTTCATTATGGCAAGTTGCGATGTCTGACAGAGAGCGGTCACGAGAGTGAACTAATAAACATGAATATTAATCTGCTACCACGCAAGGTGAAGTTGATACGTTTCTTTCTGTACACAAAGAGCCGGCATCATAGCTTTAATAATGAGATGAGCGACTCTAGAATTTGTAGATAGCGGAAATTGTTACTACTACCGATGATAGAAAAGTAAGATGACGGACTACGATTTTTCTCAAAAGTTCTGCAAGATATAATGTGGCTAGTAACAGAGCTGGCAGGAGCATTTCTGGATCTTGGTCTTATACCCACAGCAATAGCCCATTTCGGGAGATGTTCAGCAATTCTCATGGATAAGCGGCGCTCAGTACGACCGACATAGCTGAGTCCACAGCTGCATTTAGAATTTGTAGATTATATGAGATCGGTCGACTTTTCTCGGCTTATCCTTGAGAGAACCAGTCGGAATAGTATGGGCACGGAAAAGAATAATCGGATCCGTAGCAGGATATGCTCGTTTAACAGAAGAGATCAGACGAGAGCGAACTTCACGCGCTTTCAAATCTCCCTGAAAGGGGATATGAACAAAAACAGGTTTGCAACTGGGTCCGATCATGACTTCACGTTTAGCATCAGCATAACCGTACTTATTGATGAACCTATCAGGGCAACCATTCATCTTCAAAGTCTCAGTTAACATACGCAGCTCCTGAACTAAGAACTCCACAGAACATATCACTCTGGCACGATGGAAGAGAGCACGGACAAGGTTCTTTTTATAAGACATAGGTACATAGCTCAGAAAATGCAAATGTAAACCTGTCCAGGAAGGTTTGCGAAACACTCGGGTGCGAGCATGACCAGAATCGCCACGAATGACAGAAACATCTAGAAAGTTAAGGCAATTTTCCTCTTCCATCTCCATGGTAAAACTGATATTATCATGAAGGGAGTTCAAAGAACGATAGAAAGCGTGCCTATCATTCTCAGACTTGCAAAGAACGAAAGTATCGTCCACATAACGAGCATACTTCATCAGGCCACTATCAGCTGAGTAATTAGTCAACATCTTGGTTTCCAAATGATCAAGAAAGATGTTGGCTAGCTGTGGTCTACTAACTACTGTGGAAAATTGCTAACTGTGGTCTACATGCCTCTAGTGAAGTCTGTGAGAAATTCATCCAAGCTGAGGTGTGTGAACTTGCTTCTCAACTGAAGTCTTTACTGAGTGAGTTTCATTTTCTGTGTGAGTTAGCTAATCCTTGATTTGATCTGCTACCTCAAATACCTTAAGTTCAGTTCTGCCATTATTCGTAATACTAAAGATAAAAGCATTGCTCGCAGTAAAGTATTTCTTGATCGTTGCGTCCCTTGGTCAGAGGGATTTTATCCTAAGCCTCTTGATAAGCACATTACCAATTTGTCGTCTGTTCCTCTATCAGTCATAGAGAAACAAGCGCTCTCCCGTGGTCTGAATTTCTCCACTCCCAGCAAGTGCCACCGTTGACTGTGACTTTGAAGGTCTATACGACCAGCTGTCTACCCTGAAGATAGTTTCGCAAGACTCCGTGACTAGACTCAAGGCGGACTTGGTCAGTTTATCCAAGTCGATCGGTCAATGCCGTCCCAGCAAGGGGGTTCTCAGCATCGATCACATTACTGCTCTGAAAAAGTTAAAGGCTAATGATGATCTAGTAATCCTCCGTCCTGACAAAGGTAATGCTGTGGTGCTCCTTGACAAGTCTGATCATGTCGAGAAGATGTTCACTATCCTTAGCGACAGTTCCAAATTTGCTTCACTTGATGAGGACGAGGGAACTCTTCTCATCAAGATCGAACAAGAAATAAACTCTGCTCTTCAAGACCTTCGTGCCACTGACATTATTTCGGATGCTACATATCGCAGGTTGAAGTCTGTTGGTTGTAGCCTCCCGAGGCTGTATGGCTTGCCAAAAACCCACAAGGCCAACGTCCCCCTGCGGCCTATCCTGAGTATGGTGAGTACGCCTTGCCACAACCTTGCTAAGTGGCTCGTTAGTTTTCTGTCTCCCATTGAGAATTGTGTCAATACTCATACCATCAAAGATTCTTTCGAATTTGTTGAGGGAATCCATAACGCTGATATCAGCGAGTGCAGCATGTTTTCGTTTGATGTTTGCAGATTGTTCACAAATGTGCCTTTGCTGGAAACCGTTGACATCATAAAGATCATTGCAAATGAAAATGATATGACCTTGCCATTTTCATTTAATACTCTTCGTAATTTGATTCTCCTCTGCACTAAGGATATTGATGGCGCTCTGTACAAGCAGACGGATGGCGTGGCCATGAGTAGTCCACTATCCTAGCCAACATCTTTCTTAGTCATTTGGAAACCAAGATGTTGACTAATTACTCAGCTGATAGTGGCCTGATGAAGTATGCTCGTTATGTGGACGATACTTTCGTTCTTTGCAAGTCTGAGAATGATAGGCACGCTTTCTATCGTTCTTTGAACTCCCTTCATGATAATATCAGTTTTACCATGGAGATGGAAGAGGAAAATTGCCTTAACTTTCTAGATGTTTCTGTCATTCGTGGCGATTCTGGTCATGCTCGCACCCGAGTGTTTCGCAAACCTTCCTGGACAGGTTTACATTTGCATTTTCTGAGCTATGTACCTATGTCTTATAAAAAGAACCTTGTCCGTGCTCTCTTCCATCGTGCCAGAGTGATATGTTCTGTGGAGTTCTTAGTTCAGGAGCTGCGTATGTTAACTGAGACTTTGAAGATGAATGGTTGCCCTGATAGGTTCATCAATAAGTACGGTTATGCTGATGCTAAACGTGAAGTCATGATCGGACCCAGTTGCAAACCTGTTTTTGTTCATATCCCCTTTCAGGGAGATTTGAAAGCGCGTGAAGTTCGCTCTCGTCTGATCTCTTCTGTTAAACGAGCATATCCTGCTACGGATCCGATTATTCTTTTCCGTGCCCATACTATTCCGACTGGTTCTCTCAAGGATAAGCCGAGAAAAGTCGACCGATCTCATATAATCTACAAATTCTAAATGCAGCTGTGGACTCAGCTATGTCGGTCGTACTGAGCGCCGCTTATCCATGAGAATTGCTGAACATCTCCCGAAATGGGCTATTGCTGTGGGTATAAGACCAAGATCCAGAAATGCTCCTGCCAGCTCTGTTACTAGCCACATTATATCTTGCAGAACTTTTGAGAAAAATCGTAGTCCGTCATCTTACTTTTCTATCATCGGTAGTAGTAACAATTTCCGCTATCTACAAATTCTAGAGTCGCTCATCTCATTATTAAAGCTATGATGCCGGCTCTTTGTGTACAGAAAGAAACGTATCAACTTCACCTTGCGTGGTAGCAGATTAATATTCATGTTTATTAGTTCACTCTCGTGACCGCTCTCTGTCAGACATCGCAACTTGCCATAATGAAGTGAACCGGCGAAAGGCCTCTGGACATGTCATCGCAATCCTTTGTACTTTTGTACAGTATTTCTTTTGTTTGATTTAACTTAACAACACAAGAAGTGGATGAAGAATTTGTTTGTTTTGGGGTTTGTGTACAAATCAATTTCAACACGCAGTACCTTCACGTTATATTATTGCCAAGCTTGGCAATCGCGTTTGGCGTGGCCGGGCAACGGTGGGCACGGCAACGATGTACATGTACAACCATAGCCAGACTTTGTACTTATCACAAAGAAACAATCTGCATGATCAAAAGTAAAGGCGGCACATTTTTCTGCTCAGAAAAGTCATTTAGTCATGTATTAGAAGAATTGTAAGTGAACTTCACTCTTCTAAGAATGAAACAATTGGTTTTCATTTGTGCCATTCCTATATAACATACGCTCTTCAGAATTAATAATCAACTCACATAAAATAATGCAATGAAGTCTAATTGAAAGAACTGTATCAACAGGGTGCTCTTATTGTTATATTAATTGGGTTTTGGAAGATATCTGAAAAAGTAGAATAGACTATTATTTGTTGCAATTTGGACGCTGTTTTCAGGCATGAATAAAAATTCCTTGATTTATTGTTAAAATGCGTTTTGGTTTTATAATTACTAAAAAGAGATAATGAAAAGGAATATTTGTTGCTCGCTTACAAATATTTTCAAATTCATGCAATATCAGCTGATTTTCACTGGTTTCGTTGCACACAAGGTAAAAACACGTCTATTTCCTATCTAGCCCTTTATAATATCAAATATCTTTGGTGTCGACTCAAAAAAGTATCTGTATACAGTGAAAATTTTTATATAGAAAGATTCAGCTTTTTGTGGAGATTACGTTCCCGTGGTCCAAAAAATTATTTGAGCACTTTTGAAAAAAGTCAAAATTTGCCATTTACTACCGAGATGACTCTCCTAAATAAGTAGTATGAAACAAGTTGGATATCAAGGAATGAATGTTTGCTAATAAGCATCCTAGCTAAGCGGAATAAGCTGATTATGAAGGGTATTTCATGAAGCGCAATATAATGGATGTCTTCATGAAAAAGTCGCGGTACTATTCATGCTTTCTTGGCTGTAATTTCAAGTTCTCAATTCGATTTTCACCGGCATGATTTTATGATTCACTAAATTCATGCTTCATTTCTAGAATCTGAACAGTGATGTGGACCCAATTGCATCTTTCAAAGTTAATTGAAATCATTGTCTTTGATTATGTGATCTTGCTCTGCCAGTGGCAGGTTGCCTGTGATATGATCATGCTTAAGAAAACACTCTTGAGGTTGAGGATGAAAGTAATAGGAACCCATTGAATTACTAATTTAACAAACATTAAATTTACAAGGCTGTCATGAATGGTTGTACTAAAGACAAAAAAGACAGAAAATTACCAAAATTATATTGGATTCCAAAATTTCACAAAACTCCATGCAAATTTAGATTCATAGCAGGAGCACGACAATGCACATCAAAAAAGCTTTCCATCAAAGTAAATTCAGCCTTAAGTATTTTGCGTGACAATTTTCAGAGATATTGTATGGCAATTAATTCGAGGCGGACGTCTCTGCAGCCGTCTCGCACTTTGCGCTTTACATCTACTGTTTTTTTTGCTTCACCATTCATGACTGATATATCTTTCATCGTTTATTTTACATCTTCATGATCCTCCAGTTAGCAGCTTCATTTTGAGACTATTTTGCATTGATCCCACAGTGCAACTGACAACACTGTCGGACACTGTGTTGATATCTGGTGACCTGAATATCCATCTTGAACGTCTCTCCGATTCAAATACCATCAAATTATTTGATCTCATGTCCTGCTTTGGATTTACAAGCAAGGTCGATACACCAACACATGCTGCTGGTGGTACGCTGGACGTTTTGTTTTCTTTAGTCCCAAATTTTCCTAGTTCGGTGGTAGTTTCGGATCCAGGTCTATCTGACCATTCACTACTACGCTGGACCTGGTCTTTTCATCGACCTTCTATAATTTACAAGGATTTAACATTTCGCCCATGGAGCAAATTGAATGTGTCCGAACTTCGTGACAGCCTACTTTCTTCGCCTCTATGTGATGCTTCATCTTGGTCTGATGACCCAAATGAACTCGTAGCTCTATTTGAACAGACCTTCAACACAACACTCGACTCTCTTATCCCAGAGAAAACGTCCCGACGCCGTGTACGACCCTCTAATCCATGGTTTGACTCTGATTGTCGGGAGGCAAAGAATTGTATTCGCTATCTTGAGCGACAAGTTAAACGTACATCTGCTTCGACTCCTGATCCAAATCTACCTTATATTCTCTGGAAAGAAGGGCTTCGTATATATCGCGCACTGCTACGTATTAAGAAATCTCTATATTGGCACGATAAACTGTCATCAGACATTCACAATCCCAAGTCTCTTTGGCAATCCCTTGACTGCCTCATGGCTCGAAGTCACACCCCTCCCTCCCCATCGTTGACTGCCAGTGATTTTCATGACTATTTCAATAACAAATTATCTGCTATTCGTGACTCTATCCCATTACCTCCTTCTAGTGACGCTGACTTATCCGATGCTGCTCCATCTGATTTCCATCAGTTTCTACCAGTGTCTCCTGGTACTGTGATTTCTTTTCTGCAGAAACTTCCTAACAAGAGTTCCTCCCGTGATCCTATCAAAACCAACTTCCTCAAAGAATGCGCTGATCTTATCGCTCCTTTCCTGGCTCAGCTGTTTAATATTTCTCTTTCTCTCGGAGTCTTCCCTGATCATTGGAAGAAAGCAATCGTGACACCTGTACAGAAGAAATTAACAACTGATCCACATTCTACCAGCTCCTATCGTCCTGTTTCAAATTTACCTGTGTTGTCCAATGTACTGGAAAGGATAGTCACGTCTCAATTACGTTTGTACTTGGAGTCCAACAGTCTCCTGCCTCCAAATCAATCGGCGTACCGGTCAGGCTATTCCACGGAAAGTGCCATTCTGAAACTCACATCAGATATTTTCAACGAAACTCACATCTCTGCTGTGGCAAGTTTGGACTTGACATCGGCATTCGACACTGTGAGTCATTCAATCTTGTTACGTCGCCTCTCTTACTCATTTGGAGTGTCTGGAAATGCTCTGCAGTGGTTCACATCATTCCTGTCAAGGTAACAAAATTAAAAAAAAAGAAGCTAATGACTAGTTAATTTTCAATAGGTACAAAATATGATTTAAAAGAAAATTTTTATATCCTAAAATGTCTAAAAATTTAAAAAATGCTTACTAGAAGGACAAACAACGCTTCTCCTCTCCTCATGTGTGATGAATTGGCGAGTAAGTCGTTCTGTTCAAAATTATGTTTATCATTTATATATTGAAAAGATCCTATTTAACAGTCTGCCCATTCAGATGATAAGAGGACAGGTCTGTTTCCAATCAAAATACCAGATCTAGCTAACAAAGCGGGATTACGTTATCTAAAATCTACCAGGTGTGTAAGAGAATTAATGTTAGTTCCTTAAGCTAAAACGTGAAATAAAATTCTACAAAAATATGCATACAAATTATTTGACTACTTTTAATGAGGTCATCAACAGGAACTTGGTCAGGACGATCGCGTTTCGACCGCTTCATCCTGGACGCTCAAACCCGACCAAGCGCGGTCCTGTACATTTAAGATGCACAGCCTCAAAAGTTATATCTATAATAGGGAAAGATTAGCATCTATCAAAAAAAATATAGAGTCACTATTGACTGAAATGTACCTCAGGCATTTGCAAGAAGGACAGAGTCCTGCCAGTAGAGGTCAAGAGGCGGGGACATAGTCCACCTTCAACTCAAGACGTGCTGTAAAAACAATTCAACGTAGCAAAGTGCGTCAAGGTAACAAAATTAAAAAAAAGAAGCTAATGACTAGTTAATTTTCAATAGGTACAAAATATGATTTAAAAGAAAATTTTTATATCCTAAAATGTCTAAAAATTTAAAAAATGCTTACTAGAAGGACAAACAACGCTTCTCCTCTCCTCATGTGTGATGAATTGGCGAGTAAGTCGTTCTGTTCAAAATTATGTTTATCATTTATATATTGAAAAGATCCTATTTAACAGTCTGCCCATTCAGATGATAAGAGGACAGGTCTGTTTCCAATCAAAATACCAGATCTAGCTAACACAGCGGGATTACGTTATCTAAAATCTACCAGGTGTGTAAGAGAATTAATGTTAGTTCCTTAAGCTAAAACGTGAAATAAAATTCTACAAAAATATGCATACAAATTATTTGACTACTTTTAATGAGGTCATCAACAGGAACTTGGTCAGGACGATCGCGTTTCGACCGCTTCATCCTGGACGCTCAAACCCGACCAAGCGCGGTCCTGTACATTTAAGATGCACAGCCTCAAAAGTTATATCTATAATAGGTCGTTCTCTTCTTCATCCTCTAGAATCTGGAACTCTCTTCCTTCCTCACTCACATCCATCTCTTCCTTACGTTCTTTCAAACCTGCTTTACACAATTACTTGTATACTACTTATGTAGAATGCTAACTGTATCCTTCTATTTTTGTAATTTTTGCCTCTTACTCTTGATGTATGTACAGTGGCCTTGAAATCTTTTTATGATGTAACGCCACTATAATATTGTTCATGGAAATAATTAAGAGAAACAGCGGTTTCGATTGCTTCTGGAGTATAAAGTCCACACAACAATTTCTACACAGATTAAATTCGACACAAGTTCATTCATTGCAAGTTTTCGATTTTTCAACCTTATATACGAATCTTGATCAAAAATTGATTGAAGATCACATATTCGCTATTATGGATTTGGTGTTTAATTCCTCAAATAGAAAATTCATTTGCATTGGATATGATAAGTCCTTTTGCTCAATGAAAAAATATAATGGTTATCACTGTTTTGATAAACAGAAGTTAAAAGAAGCCATACATTTCCTATTATCACAGACCTACGTCACATTCGGCAATTTAGTTTTCAGGCAGATTAAAGGCATTCCAATGGGAGGAAATTCTAGTCCACTCCTAGCTGACCTATTGCTCTTACACTGCGAATATATTTTTATGCAAAATTTGATAAAAACTAAGAAATATCATTTAGCAGGCTTGTTATCACCTACATCAAGATACATAGACGATATATGTGTTGCCAATTACAAACACTTTAATTTGTTGATTCAAAGAATTTATCCACCTGACTTGTTGGCGGAGAGAAATGATGATAACAATAAAGAGGTAGTTTACCTTGATGTGAAAATACAAATCTCACAGAACAGCTTGAGAACTTCAGTATATCACAAGGTAGATGACTTCTCTTTCTCTGCGGTGCAACTGACTTTTCCGGAGAGCATGATCCCATTACAGATGGCCCTTCATGTTTTCGCGTCGCGGGTAGTCAGATATTGTAGAATATGCTCGAAGTTACAAGATGCTGTACACAAAACTAACAAGACACTAAATATCATGAAATCTAGAGGTTATTCTCAGCATGACTTGATGAGTTACACAGAAAAGGCTCTCACAAGGCATAATGAATCGCTTCACAAATATGGTCTTTTCTCGGCTCGACAATTCATTTCACTCTGTGAATTTCAATGAGGCACGCGACCAACAAACGACTCACATTTTCCTTAATGCCTTGCTGCATAGGTGAATAAACGACTAACAATGACTTGTAGCCATCATATGTGGGCGGTGAAGAGTGAATACAGAGCACTTAGCGTGGCTTACGGGAGATGAGAGAGCTCCCATTGTTAAGTCTTGATGTATGAGGCGAAGTTTGTGTAAAGGCGGATTACATTTTTATCACACAGCGATTGCATCTTTATGGGATTCGAGGATGAACAGGATCTGTTTACTTGTGGCAATCGAAAAGGCAAAGATTGATGTACAGGATTTGTTTACATGTGCGGATCGCAAAAAGCATACTGTACTTATTGATGGGATGAATTTAATGACAGGATCAGTTTACATGTGGGAAACGCAACAATTGAATGATGTCTGATTTATCTTTGTGACATATCTTTCAAGACATATCATTACCTATTCAGTATTTTGTCAGCCACTATGTGTGGGACCCCGCTCGTCTGGGTTTGAGTGTTCAGGTTAGGGGTCGAAACACAACTAGACGAGTACCTGCTGATGACTGACGGACTGCAGTATTATGTTTTATATCCCTTAATCGGTAGTTGAAGTAGTGGTCGATGTATTGTAATTCAAATGAAGAAATGTGGAATTACATGAAGTACTATAGACGGATGAAGAAACTGGTGATAACAAATTCAAGTGAAGAAATAGTATTTTCCATGTGCAGTCTTAGGTATAGTGTGTATAGTTTCATTGCTTTCGGTGTATTAGAGTGTCATTGTAGTTCTATTGTTTACCTCCATTATCCACTTTCCACTTATCCACTCTTACCATTATCCACTTTGTGTAGTGTCAGATACAGTTCACTTGTAATCGGTGTAATAGCATAATTGTATTTCCATGTTTTACCTCCACTTTTCCAATTTTTATTCATCGGTTTCCTGTTGTTTTATAATATCCACTTTTAATTTCCTTAACCTATGGTGACCATTGTCTTATTCTATTTCCACTATCAGCATCTGTAGTCGGTACAGTATATTAGACGCCTGTTTTGAACGTGTATACGGCAGTGTTTGGAATCTATGGTATTAGTATATTAACAGCAAGAATGAATAGTATTACAAGTCTTAAGATTTCCATTTTTACCAGATATTGGGCCAAAGCTGATCAATTTTAATTCGTTGACACGAGAAAGCTACATTGAGTTCTTTTAAGAACTGACTAATCCAATGGTTACAGTAGCATTGCCTTTGTACACTTGCGGATTGGAGAACGCCATCAGTCGTCATTAGGACTACTTTAACTAATAATTTAAATTAGTAGGCATTATATTCTATTATAAATGGCTACTGGGATGACTTTCATCATCGTATGAGAATGACACTGAGAATCTGTAAAATACCATCATTCCTTCTGCATTACTATCATGATCATTCAATTCCGTGGCAATTTCTTCATAACCCCAAGAAAATTTGCATATCTCACATTTAGTAACAATATACAACATGTATCCTCCTCGAGTTCATTCAATAAAATCGAAAGTGTATACACATTGGAGATTTAATAAGTGCAGAGTTGCCACTCTACCTAATATACCTACTCCATGGTTGGTATAATAAATTATTCGTTCGAAAATTTCATCAGAGCAAAATAAACTGAAAGTATCAACCATAGAGTAGCTATATTAGGTAGAGTGGTAACTCCGCATTTATTAAATCCTCAATGTGCATACACTTTCGATTTTATTGAATGAACTCATCTGAGATACACGAGGCATTGTCACCAAATGTGAGATATGCAAATTTCTAAGTGGATTCCAAATATCACTGAACTGATAGCCCCATCTCGGTTGTAAATTGTGTCACGATTTGAGTGGATGTAGATTGTCTCCTTGATTTTTCTGCGATGCATTTTTTCATGCGACATTTTCTGCGATGCGACTTCGTTCATGCTCATTTTCTTCTTCAGACGCTGAAAGTTCCTCTGAATAACAGTCACTCCACCTCAACAAATTGAGAAATCACAGGAGCCATCACTGAAATAATGAACGAAATCTCAGCCAAATGCTGATGTGGAATCTCAGTCAAATTCTCGACCAATGAGCGTGAGCACGTGAAGCTTAGGACTTTCAAGAAAGACACAATTGCGATCAATTTGATAAACTTCCGGAATGTACAAAAGCGATTAGGCATGCAAGCACGCAAATGATGGTCAGATCCTCCACATTTTTAGGAGAAACATTTCATGGTGCAAATAAACTTTTGAAATTTCATTTTGATAGCATCATAGGTAAAGTCACTCAATGGGCAGATTGCGCTATAATTATTTTATAACAAAATAAAGTGCACAAATAAAATAAGAAAATAAATGATAAATGAAGTGCATCAATATGAAAGCGTTCTTCGGCTAGTCATCGCACCTGAATGACTTTTACATGTTATGAAACAGCCGGAAATTTCCTTTCTTCCCATTATGAAATCATTCTTACTGTAAACACAAATTATCGACAGCAGCCCGTTGAAAAATGTATGTGTTTTCACTAATTTGGATCCACAAATTTCAAGAAACATTATTTTTGAAAAGTGAAGCCTGAAATAACAACTTCAGTGCATTGCCCAAAGGCAGTCAAGATTTTGTGACTACTCAAACAGGAAGTGTTTCTAAATTTAAAGAAGAAAAGAGTTAGAAAATACGCGGCCATGTTTTATGGTCAACTGCATCTTTGATGCATCTCTATACATCCTACATGATTGATGATTCTGCAGAACTGAGACCTCAACCTTTCATTGTGCCTTTCGAATTTGGGCATCATGTTGTGTTAGAACTTCTTCTACGAGTTAATCCCCGTACCAGTGTTTCATCAGATGAAATTCCTCCCATTGCCTGTGTCAAGTTCGTCTCTGTTATTTCCAGTTCGCTTTCTTTGATTTTCACGATGTGTTTGATGAATGCCGATCTTCAGCTAATTTGGAATTCAGCTGATATTAAATCTCTACCTAAAAGCTACCCTCCCAAGATTACTGACTCTAGACCGGTTTCTATAGGCTCCCTATCCCTGCTAAGCTCATCGAAAAGTCAACTTTGAATTTCTTCAAAAAGGAATATTTGAAACGAATCGACAATTCTCAATTTGGATATCGTCCGCGCAGTTCAACATCATACGCTCTGTTCGCTATACAAGATTTTTTGCTGAGGCAATCTGAGAGGTCTGATATAGTGACTTGTAATGTTTGCGCTCTTAATACGACAAAAGATTTTGATCGTGTTTTGGATAGACTTCTTGTCGATAAGATGTAAAGTGACTCATTTCCTCCTCTTTTGGTGCATTTTGTAGGCAATTATTTGAGACACAGAATTCAATGTGCAAGATGGAAACCCACGTGTAGTTCTCCAAGGCGTATCACAAGTGGTGTGCCTCAAGGCTCCGCCTTTGGACCGTATTTGTTTAATTACTTTTTGAAGAGGCATTGGTTAGTCATTTTCTTTAAGTTTTTGTTGGGAAACCAAGTAGACAATATGGTAATAATTTTTTTAAAAAAATTTAAAATTTTTTAAAATCTTTTTGTTTAAAATTGATTTCAGTGATAATTAAGTTAAGTGTGCTGACGATTCATTACAGCTATTTTGTGTCTGTTTTTAAGAGTATTACAGATTTGTGTTCAAACAAAAAATGTCAACCAATTAATCAAGACTTATGAAATGTTTAAATGTTTCTAGACGTTGAACGTTTTTTATTAAATTCTTCTAAATGGAAAAGTTTTGATTTTTCTTTGCTGCCAACAGGTCATCGTAACCCAGACCCTCTTCAAGTAAATAGCATTGCTGGCTACGCATCGGCCCATCTATCCATAATGATGTAATGGAATGCAGTTCTCCGATATAAGGTTGGGTTCATTTCACATCGATGTTTATCTGTATGCTATTCGCATGTGCTTCGTGGCTGTTCAAGCTTTTTATCATGTAAAAATTTAACTCGATTTCAACATAAGAAGACAAAACACATAACATTCGTATATCTATCAATTCAAATGGCTAAACTTCGCATTACGATGCAGAATCAGCAAGAAGATCATCGAATTTAATGTATATGAAGCATTTTTCTGTAACCCAATTCTATCAATGCATCGATTACTTGTTATCAGTGATGCATTCCTACACTCTTATGACAGCAAATAATTGACTGTTAGTGAACCTTGCGATAAGATGACTGATAGCGTTCATTGTATCATCCAATGCTTGAATTAGTTTTAACTAGGGTCTAATTCATCATCAGAGTCATAAAATACGCTCAGCTAATGCTGCACATCAGTCTGTTTTATTTTATATCAAAATCTATATCCAGTTCAAGAACAGTACGTAAGTTGAAGCATTCTAAATGTAGTTTAGGATGGATGAGTAGGAAATATTGAGAAAGATGGGAAGTTGGGCAAAAATCATATTGCTAATAGGGCCTACTGTATGATGACCATTCATCCAAAAACTCTTTAAAGTGAAGCGTGTCCAATGTTTCTAAAGATCAGATTCTGGCATGCATTAAAAAGATTGCTGGTGTTCGTGTTGGATGTAAAAACTTTTTACGCCGCCATTCTCTCAATGCTCTTGATATTCATCATATCCCATGTTCATTGTCATCCATCATTATATCATTGCATGTCCAGTCAACTGCGTTGCAATCTAATTATAATTTTACTGAAAATACTTACTGCTCATGCGCCTTCTCGTTCGTTGTAAATTTATAGTTGCAAGCAAAATATATTACATTTCATCTTATTGTAAACCACAATATAATTTGAATTTTCATGACACACAGCAGAATGTGAAACTTAATCAGTAGCGAAGAGTAAACAAGCCGGAAGCAAAAAGATGTATAACTAAAATCTGATTACCATGTGTGTTTACATATGTACAGTAGTACAAATGTGCGCATGCGGAAAGAAGGTTGTAAGGATTTTGAATAACTTGAAATCTTTTATTGAGCACTAATTTTGAAATTTTCATTTATTTTAAAAGAAGTCGCTGAATAAACACTAGGTAAGAAATTGTATATTTCATAATTCATCGAAAATTTGGACACATGCTCGTTGATCGAATGTAAATTCATAGGAAAATGCAAACCGTGACATAACATAAAAGGAAATTTAAGCTCTTCTGAAAATAAACACTACAACTCAATTAACAACCGTGTTATTCAATAGCATTTTACTTCTTGGAAAAACGAATTTTTTCTCCTGTAGTGGTGTCAAAAGTTAATTTCCCTGAACGGAATATCTTTTCGGGTACACGGTGTAAAGAGGATGCCTTAGGTTATCAAAGAGGTAGTTATTAAAGAAGATGTCTGTGAATTCCATGGAAACTATTATGCCCGGGTTATTTTGAGCTTTGGAAACCCGGGGGACTCCTGGATCTTCATCTGATTTTGATACTTCTATGATTCACTCGTTCCCAATTTTACTGCAGAACACAATTGGCGTATTCTCGCTCGCTTCAATGTTAATCAGTTTTTACCACCTCGGTCTTCTTGCTATTATAAATAAGTAGCAATTCAAAACTTGATTTTGTTTTCAAAAAATCGACCTTTTAAATCTGCTGGGAATTGATGGTATGTCTGTGATAAGCGGTAGCCTACGCTTTGATTAGTTGTCACATGAAAACGTACGTTAAGACAAAATTAGGATTATGTTTGATTGCATTGGGATAGGTATGCCATGCTATTGCTGAATTCAGTTCAAATAGAGTTTTTGGAAAGTACATGTAGACTAAAAACAGTCTGCTACTACACCAGCTACATGTTGAGCAAAAAATGCAACAACTGCACTTCCACACAAACATATTTGTCAAACACATTGTGAAGCATGATGATCTGTCCGTTTATACCTCAGACCCACTGCATGTAGCATAAAACTGCCATTATTACTTGAATATATAGTGTCATATAATAATGCTATTATTTATGTACTAATTACATATATGCATTCGTGGATGAATAAACATGCTAAATATAGCTTCATTACTACTCTTTCAATGGCCTACAGGTAATTTTGATTTATTGAGATGCTAAATTTTGCAAGAAACAGACAAAAATCCTCGTTTTTCAAAGAATACTTTTCAAAGGTCAAATATTTGATGTTGCCAAGAGTCAAATTTGGTGTAGACTAAAATAGTCACATAAAATTGTGGTCGCACCTATCACAGCTTTAAAGCAATATCAGAATTTGTTCAGGGGCTCCGGGTGGGGGGGGGGGATGGATGCCAGGATGAAATGGGGTCATTGAGGATATAAAAGTGTTCGTTCATCCTTTGTCAACCGACCATCAACGGCGAGTTATGCTCCATAATTGAAAGTATCAATCCATTGGTGATTCGTACCATGTCGGATCGGTCCAGCAATTTTTTCAACACTCTGAGGGTGTGATCGCAGTGCAATTTATTTGCATGCTCCACTTCAAATCAGTTGCAAGCGGATGTAAGAGACACACCAAGAATCTCAGAAGAGCTGTGCATTGTGCGAGAGACTGAATCACGACGCGTCCAACCCGCTCAACATATTGAAAGAGTTGCTTCCCAAAGAATGTACGCCAGCTTGACAGATTTTGAAGCCTTTCATTGATAGTTTTCTTTGATGTGTGTTTATCACGGTTTGATTCTTCCACTGCTGGTGCACTACTCTCCATTGTTGGTTGGACTCAAGAGAGGAGATGAAACTGTACTTGAAGGGGCTCAGCATAGGGTGCACAAACTAATGGTATTTGTGGTGAGCATTGTGAATGCGACAATTTTCCAGAGTCGTCGATCAACATCTCTCTTCTTCCGAAAAGAAATTTCTGGCAACCCTGACCATCTCCTCCATTAATTATGTCTCCCAGACTACGCTCAGGAAGATTCCCAATGTCTGCAATTCGAGCTTCAAGGAGGCGAAATTATCCCTCGACAATCATTCTTGCCAACAATGCTTGTGTTGATGTATAATTTTCATTTGCTACATTGTCTTATCTTTCTCTTCGCTCTATGCGGTGCCTCATTGTCCCTCATTGATTAAATTATTATGTTATTTTGTGTCCACTTGGTTTACATCACCACTTTGCAAATTTCGATTCTCATGCACTTCAAATACACGATTACTAATTAACTGTGCTTACTTATACAATCGATTCACCTTTAGAGTAGTAAATTAAATTATGCTAGTTTATGCAATTACTAAGAGAGAGAGTCCAGTGCCACACTGTGGTTGCAACTACAATTGTATGTACAGTGCTCTACAGACTCTGTACAGTGACCCATCATTTCATGAACTGTGTTCAATTTGCAGCAAAACTCAAATCACAATGACTTTCGTTATGCTTTTTATCGAAACCGAAGTTTTGCATGATGTATATATACACTTTATACAGACTTTAGAGTTTCCTTAATTCGCATTATTGGTGCGCCAATGCATCATTCAAGATATCAATGCATCATCAATTAATCATAAATAGCATGACATTAATAGCAATGCAGCAGATGATAATCATGGTATACATCAGTGTTTCTCAACGTTCAATGTCTTGTGACCCAAAGTTCCCTTAATCAAGAATTCATGCCTCAAATGTTTTCATCAAAACTGTTTCTACAAGACCGGCTTTGAAAACAAAAATTGAGTAAATCAAATAAGCTAATTATCTATCAAATACTTGAAGTAAGGGTACATTTTTTCATTCTTGAACCAGAAAAGCATCGCATTTCGTAACCTTTGATTAATTCAAGCTTTGTATAGGCCTACAGCACATGATGAATTCAAAAATTGCTGAAACCTCTATGAACAAGGGACATAAAATTTATAAAAAACCATCTATCCCTCTTTGCGATAGTGCACACCAAAAATATACCACTTAGTTTAACTTGAAAAGTGAACAACACTCATTCTGAAAGACCCGAGCAAAGGACATGCACCGGACGATTACCGACCAATCACGTGCTTGCCCACGATTTGGAAAGTGATGTCTGGAATACTGGCAGACACGATGTCGAAGCATGTGACTGATGCAGGTATTCTTGCCCATGAACAAAAGGGAGCCAGAACAAGGTGTAGAGGCACAAAGGACCAACTATTAATCGACAAAGCAATAACAAATGAAAGTAAGAGATACAGGAAGAACTTATCAATGGCCTGGATAGATTACAAGAAAGCATTTGATTCAATACCCCATTCATGGATCCTGGAAACCATGTCAATGTACAAAATAAACAATCAGTTACAGGAGTTAATTCGGCAATCAATGAAGTATTGGAAAACAATGCTGATTCATGAAAAGAAGCCGATTGGATAAATTCCCATTCAATCAGGAATCTTCCAAGGAGATGCATTATCACCCATAATATTCTGCGTGGCACTCAACCCATTGAGTCAAATCCTTCACAAGAGCAATATGGGTTACACAATGCGAACGGGTGAGAAATTGAACCATCTACTATATATGGATGATCTAAAGTTGTATGCCAAGACAGAAGACCAAGTTAATTCCTTGATTCACACAACAAGAATATTCAGTAATGACATCGGCATGGAATTTGGCATATCGAAATGTGCAAGACTCATCATAAAGCGAGGAGAAGTAAAAGAGACAGAAGGACTTGCATTAGATCTCGGAACAATAGATGATGCGAAAGAAGAAGGATACAAGTACCTAGGGATTCTCCAACATCAAACTAACAAGGAAGAACTGGTGAAGAAGCAGGTGACGAAAGAATACTTCAGAAGAGTCAAGAAAATAATGAAGTCGAGGCTATATGGATACAATAAAATCCGAGCCATCAACACATATGCGACACCAGTAATACGATACTCCGGTGCAATAATAAAGTGGAACACAACTGACATACAGCAAATTGATGGTAGAACAAGGAAGATGATGACAATACACAGGGCGCTTCACCCCAAAGCCGACGTCGATAGACTATACCTACCAAGGAGGATGGGAGGCTGCGGCTTGATTAAAATAGATGATGTCATCAACGAAGAGAAGCGCAGTCTTTCACACTATGTGTACAGCACGATCGCTGACCCCCTAATCGTTGCAACAAGGGAGTGTGGAGTCTGCGAGAAGTATCAAGAAGGCATCAAATCATGGAAGGTCAAGACAATTCAAGACAGGAAGAACAGATGGCAACAGAAAGCGCTACATGGTCAATATCCGAGGCAAATGAAGGATATCACGACAGAAAGAAATATATATGGCTGGATGACCCAAGTTACGCTAAAAGCAGAGACTGAAGCCAGTGGCGGCTCTATGGATTTCTGTTAGGTCATGCTCATCAATTTTTTCGCATCATGAGGAAAAAAGTATGTGTGACAGCTATCATACGAGGATTTTTAACCATGCAACTGATGTAGCTTAATATCATGCAACTTAAGAAACAGTTACGAATTCGATGAACAAAATTTTAATCTCATTCCATTTGCATTTGCCCTTTCCTAATTATAATTCAAACATGCAAGCCGACTACTTTTCACATCAGGTAATCCAGTGAATATGGTGTAGGGCTAGGCATAATTCTAATGATCTACATACTGTATCAGCCAAAATACGCTTAAAATAAAATTCCAGGCGTAGGCTACATGATTTGTATTTTTGAGTACATCCGATGATAATCTGATGCATGCATAGCCTATTATACTATTTGCTCCTAGACATATCTACATGTGCAAGCATGTAGAAGACCACGGCTAAATTTAATCACCAGATAATGTATATTAAATAATATTCAAGTTCTAGTTATTTGAAGCATGCATTTAAGATAGTAAAAACACCGTCAATCGCACAAAATCACAAGCTGTATTAACATTGGAAGATATTGAATTACTTATAAAGGAGGTCAATTCGATGGGATTTCAATCGTGCAACTGAGACTCGAGACATCTCATGATCTCACTACACCGATAAAATCAGCAGATTGCCGTCCAATCAGCTACCGTTAGTTGGTTGAAACGAGCTATACGTATCATTTGTGCTTCCCGTCCACGGCATGAGATGGAGTATGAAAATCGTCACCCGCAGATTTTGCTATTGTTCTCCCGTCAGATGATCCGGCCAATAACAAATGAGGTATGCTCGAATTGACTTGCGTTCCCCTGAATTTTTTAGAACAAATTAGCTACTTGATAAATCTTAATTGAGTATGACCTTAATGTCACAGCAACATGATCTGACATAGTAATCAAATGTTGTCAAATGTAATCAAATGATGTTGGAAGTTTTTTTGTTGACTCAAAACTTTCCCTTTCTTGTGGTTGACATCGTTGATTTGTGTGGAGGAAAATTAGACAAAATACTTCGTCATGCTGAGCATGAAGGGCATGATCGCTAAAGCCGCCACTGACTGAAGCACTGATCATGGCCGCTCAGGATCAAGCACTAACAACAAAGGCACACAAGAAGTACATAATGAAGACAACAGCAAATGCAAAATGCAGAAGGTGCCACGAAAAAGATGAAACTGTAGCCCACATTGTGTCAGCATGCAGTCAGTTGGCTCCAACTGAGTATACAAGCAGACATAACAGCGTCGCAAGAATAGTGTACCAGAATATATGCCAACACTACAACATCAAAACAGAGAGAGATTACTGGAAACACAACCCACAGAAGGTTACTGAGAATACGAAAGTCAAGATACTCTGGGATTTCGGAATTCGGACGGATAAAAGAATAAACGCGAACCGGCCTGATATCACAATAGTTGACAAAAATAAGAAAGAAGTGAAGCTAATAGATATCTCAATCCCTGAAGATAGAAACATTAAGAAGAAAGAGCAAGAGAAGATTCAAAAGTACCAAGACCTCAAAATCGAAGTTCAAAGACTATGGAAAGCAAGAACAGAAGTTGTCCCAGTTGTCATCGGCGCGCTTGGAGCAACAACACAGAAGTTGAAAGACTACCTCCACAGACTACCGGGCAATCATGACATTCGCAAGCTACAGACAGCAGCGCTTCTCGGAAGTGCACATATCCTCCGCACGCACCTAGGCCTCCCAGAGACTTGGTAAGTCTCCGAGACTAGGGCTGTAAAAAGTCACCGACCATAAGTGTCGAGAGTAAAAAAAAAACTTGAAAAGTAGTCCGACAACTTTGCAGAGAAAAAAGAAGTAATAAGTGAAAAGAGGCGTGTTCTTTCTTAGAAATAGCATTTCAACACGAATATAGTAAAAATTGAAACTGAAAATATTTAGCAGGGATCTGGAGCGGAGCGGGAAAGGGCCTTGGAGCGGAGCGGAGTGAGATATGGGGTTTGACGGAGCGGTTAACACTAGAACAGCCAAGTAGTCAATTTTGACTACTTGACCTATTCGCACCAGTCTAGTTTTTTTTACTAATTCCCATTTGAAGTTGATGTTCCATGACTTCGTCTATTTTGTCTAGCTTGTAATGTAGGTAAGACGATTAGACTATATGTCTTTGGTGAATAGTATAAACATTCTCTTAAAATTATTTTATACCTAAAACAGCCATGTAGTCATATTTGACTACGTGCTTTCAAAATTTCATCAAAACGCTAAATTCATTGCGACTGTTCACTTTCTATGATGAATTTGCTGTATAGCTACATCATGACAAATTATCTGTTTGTAACAATATGTTCATAGATATCTGTTGCACCGACGTCACCGACTGTTCACTTTCTATGATGAATTTGCTGTATAGCTGCATCATGACAAGTATCTGTTGCACCGACGTCAATTTCAAAAGTAAAACGATTTGAAAGCGATGATAATCCCATGAGCTAAATTTCATTTCATTCTTATCATGTCTCGACCTCAACGAAGTGCTGCGCTTCAAGCTACTGCTGCTTTAGAACTGCTTTCTTCAGATGGTGGTTTATCCAGTGATGACGACGCATCCAAGGAATTGTGTGCTGCTAGCAACTCCAGTGACTCTAGTGAGGACGAGGATATTCCAGCTCCACTTCGTGTGAGATGTAATGCTGGAGGTGATGGACCTGCAAGCTCTTCATGTGTGTCCAGAAGTGATTCGACTTCATTTTCTTTGAATGACGATTCTAACTGGAAGCATCTTCAAATTGGTTCGTCTAATGATCAACGCCGAGTAGGTGCTCACAATGTGTTCAAAGAGGCATCTGGACCAAGTCACTATGCTAGAAATAAAATGACTTCAAAGCTTGATGCTTGGCGCCTATTTATCGATGAGACCATCTTGAGGCATGTTTATCATTGTACCAACTCTCACGCGAAGAGAAGAGTGAGCTGAACAATTTTACTCTGGATGAGTTGGAGAAATTCGTTGGCCTGCAGTACTGCAGAGGATATTGCGGCAAAAATCATTCCGTTAATCTTCTTTGGTCCAATGAATTTGGCGTTCAAATAGTTTCAGACGTTATGTCGAGAAATCGTTTTGTTGAGATAAAACGTCATCTGAGATTTGATGAAAAGCAAACTCCCAGCTTTCGATTGGAGGAGGATCCTTTCGCTCATATCCGATTTCTTTATGATTCTGTTGCTGAGAATTGCAGACGGATGTACGTTCCTCACTATTCTTTGTGCGTCGACGAACAGCTCATGCCACTGAATACGAGATGTAGATTTATCGTATACATGCCTGATAAACCGGACAAATTCATTCTAAAGAATTGGTTTCTTGTTGACAATGCCTCAAAGTATGTTTGCAACATATATTGCCTTACTTGGGTGCCTATGAGAAAGATGCACGAGGGAATCAACGATTGAGCAACTATGTTGTACACACCCTTGTGCAGCACTTGTACAACAAAGCATATAACATAACAACTGATAATTTCTTTACCAACACGCAAATACTTATTTAGTTGGACTAGTGCGGGCCAATTCAAAAGGATTGCCTGTGAACTTAACGAAACAGAATTTGAATCTGCATGAAACCTCTTTTATGTACAGCTCAAAGGAATATACAATGGTATTGAAATACCAGTGCAAGAAGTCCAAGAGTGTTTACTTGCTTTCGAGTATGCACGTCAATCCAGCTATTGATCCAGGTGTCAAATCGAAGCCCAATGTAGTGAAATTCTATAATACGGAAAAATGTGGCGTCGATGCCGTCGATTCCATGTTGAGGATGATGAGTTGCCGCTCTGCCACCCGAAGGTTGCCCGTCGCAGCATGGCTGATATTTTGTTTGGTGATTGTCTCATCTTAATTGTCTGTTCTGAACAGCCACTTTTGGCTGTTGATTGTCTGATGCTGTCTGTTGCAATTGTCTGATCATTTTGGCTGTTATTTTGTCTGATTTTTGGCTGTCTACAGTTTACAGTGATGTGTTTGGCGTGCTTCACATGCTCTCGCCATAAGCATAATTTGCGCAAACGGCAAAGTATTCGATCTAATAAGTATTATTCCTAAAATTCTCAATCATTATATAGATCCTAAAAGTAAAGTTCTGACTGATGCATTTGTAGCAAGATCTTTGTTATCAACAAGATTTTTGCATAGTAGTTAGAGTTGTTCGCCACGAAAAAAATGAATTTCTATTTATTGACGACGGCATGCAACACTGAAAAGGCATGAGAATTGTTGAGAATTGATAACTGTTGGTTATGGAAGAGGTAGTTGCAAGAGATCCGAGCAGTTCGGCTTTATAATTGAGGCGACTCTATTGAAGCGACTCATTTTATCGATGGCAGCTAGGATTCAGGCCTGTTATCAGGCAAAGGGAAAACATACCAAATACTAAAGTAAGATGTTTTTGCTTCTATTTCTGCGCAGACATGATGAATCTTATGACTAGATATCAATTTTGATGCATACTTGTACTATGTGTATACGTGTTATATGCAGTGGCTGAATTATAAAACATTTATTTTTTTCTTCAAGAGTTCCATGAATTCTGTCCAATACTATACGTAAAGCTACCTATGCTCTTTGACATTGTTAAGGGACATATGCACTAGCATGATGGGCGCAAATGCAAAAGTAGATATTCCAATTGATATTAAAATTCCCTTTGAAGGTAACGAGTTCAAGAGAAAGGACATCACAATCATTTGTGCACTTCTTTTCTTTAAAACTAACTTACGAGAAGTAGATCTCGTACGTACGAAGATCTTGTTGACTACTGATAAGGCTACAAATACATAACAAAATAATTGATTAAAATAGTAAGGTGATAAGTAGTATATAGTGTGACATCCGGCGCGACGCTTCGCTTCGCTTTGCTTCGCTTCGCTTGCGCCGGATGTCACACTTTTGCGGGTTTTTTCAAAAAAATCAAAATTTCAAAAATTTCAAAAATTTAGGTAGACTTCAAATTTCACGTGGCCGAAGGCCGAAGGGCGAAAATTTAAGCGTTTTTAAAAATACCCAATTTTTCAAATTTTTCAAAATCTCAAATTTGAGAATTACAATCGGGCGAAGCCCTAGAACCTTCGGTTCGATTTTCACCCCCAAAATCATGACCGTTCCAGGACACCGAAAATCATAAAAGTTAAGAATCTCAAATTTGAGAATTACAATTTTACCCCCCTTAAATCATGACCGTTCCAGGACACCGAAAAAATCATAAAAGTTAAGAATCTCAAAATTTGAGAATTACAATCGGGTGAAGCCCTAGAACCTTCGGTTCGATTTTCATTGCTTAAATCATGACCGTTCAAGGACACCAAAAATCATAAAAGTTGAGAATTTCAAATTCATGAATTTTATCCATCTTTCAGGTTTTTAAAATATATCATGTGACTAATAATATTTCTTTAAAAGTGGAAGAAACAAAAGTGGAAGAAGCCGCAAGAATATATCCTTCAATATCATATGAACGTAGTTCTACTACCCCCTCCCTTCTAACTTCTAGGGGTCCCTTCTGACTTCTAGGGGTCCCTTAAGAAATTTTTTTATTATAAAATGAACAACATAAATGAGTTTTTAAAATTATATGGAACGCAAACTACGACAAATTTCGACCTAAAGAAAATCGCAAATGAATTAGGAATAAAGAATTTTCATGTTCTAATGAGAGACGAATTACAATTCCTAAAAAATAAGCCAACAGGAACCTTCAGTTCCCGGAACAAAGTTCCATCAATAACTGTAAATTTCGTAACCAATCTTCACACTTCAGACCAAAAAGGCGTACATTGGTCAGCAGGCGTTAAAAATCATCAGCAGAACTATTATTTTGATTCATACGGTTTGCCCCCTACAAATGAAGTAACAGAATTACTTGGAACGGGAACATACAATACGTTTCAAATTCAAACACCAGGCACTACCTATTGTGGACAATTATGTTTATACGTTTTGTACAAATTACAAAAAGGAGTACCATTTCTAGATATAATGTTAGAATTGAACGAACCGTAGGTTCTATGGCTACGCGCTACGCGCTACACCTAACAAGGGAATTTCATTCCCGAAACGTTAGTTCCAATAATAATAATAATGATAATTAAAAATCACTTCGTTGTAATTCATTTTGATAAAATCGGCCTCTGATATCTTCATCATCTAAATCTTTGATTTCGTAAGTAATCGGATAACTTTGATTTATTTTAGAAATTTCAAATATCTCTTTCGTCCAGTATCCGACGAAGCCTTTTTCAAATTTATTCTTATATTTAAATATTCTAACTCTATCTCCAATTTTAAATTTCGGCTTAAGTTTCTGCAAATTCGGATTACTCTCATTCAAATTATTATTCTCGAATATTTTTTTTCTTATCAAATCAGGGTCGACAGAAGCATTCTTTGGAGTTTCTTCAATACCAGAATGAACTTTATTATTGTACTCTTCTACAACTCCTGGTAATATCTTCAACCATTTCTGATTTCCTTGCTGAGTAAATTTTTTGAAAATTTTATTTTTTAACGTCCGATTGAATCTTTCTATCACTACAGCTTTTCCTGCGTTTTCAGTTGAATAAACAGTTTCAAATAGTGGCTGAACGTTTCTGTTATAAAATTCCGACCCTTTATCAACAAACAATTTCCTTGGCTTTCTATTACTTTCTTTAAAGATTTCTTCAAACGCATATTTAACTGATAGACCACTTTTATTTTTTAAAGGCTTTACCCAAGCATATCGTGTATATAAATCTATAACGGTCAATGCGTATTTGTAGTCCCTTTCATTCGGCATATGAATAAGATCAGCACTCCAAATATCATCTTTATTAAATACTTTTACTTTCAATAAATATTTAGGCCTTCTATATTCCTTATGAATTTCGGACGCGTAGGTTCGAGCGTTGCTCTCAGAGTTATTAGTTCGAGCGTTGCTCTCAGACAGCTTTGCTGTCGTTTCATTTAAACCCTGACCGAATAATATTTTAGCTTGTAAAGCTTTCTTAACAAACATTCTTTCAATTTTTTCTCTAAATGTAGGACTTTGAATACTATCTAATTCTTGAATCATCTTCTTATCAGCTGCATGTCGAGAACTTAGATCATGATTTCGATAAGCTAAATCATGCCTGTAAGCTGCGGCATCTACTCTATTTATTGGTTCTTCACCTGGTTTCGGATTATTATTCTCATCTAGTCTTATATCTAATCGAGTTCCTGGACCAGTATATGAATGACCAGGAAGATGTTTTTCTTTCGAATATTTACTCCAAATAAATCCAGGAAAGTTTTCTAATGTTTTTTGTATATCACCACCGAAGTGGTATGGAACTTTGTTCTTGTCACCTCCAATATGCTGACAATGTGAGTTTTTATTTTTGTTTAATAGATAATTCAATAAATCTAAATTAGAAATTTTTAATTTAATTAAATTTTCGGAATTTGTGGAATTCATTTTAAAAGATAAAATAAATGTTTTACCTTATGGACCAAAGGTCCTGAGGTTATTACCGAATCATACTAGGACTTAGATATATTCCAGAACCATCTTTAGTTTCTTTAATTTCAATTAAATCATCAACATTGTGGAGAATATTTTTAAGAACTCGTTTTCCTTCATCAACTAATTTTAATTTACTAATAAAATTATCTACTATTCCGTCACCCCTAGCAACTTTCTCTAACTCTCTATTATGTCGTTTTTGTTCTTCTAATGCTGCCTTCTCTGATTTATTTTTATTTACTGCTTGGACAATACCAGCTGTTCCACCTGCAACACTTCCTGCTGCAGCTATGCCTCCTATTATTAGTGGAATTAATGGGAGAATCCCGCCATTCTTTTCTTCTTGTAATTGAATATTCTCTATCATTGGTTTACTTATGTAATACTTTTTTTTATTAATAGTAATAGTTTTAGGGGTATTTTTGTCAACAATATTACGTAGTTTTAATTCAACAGTTTTATTATTAATATTACTTTTCGCTTGCGACATTTTTAATAAAAAATTTTAAGTTATCAAAAATTTAAATCTATTCTGGGTATGAAAAAATTTCAAGTTACCAAAAAATTTCAAGTTACCAAAAAATTTTAAGTTACCAAAATTTTTAATCTATTCTAGTTATGAAAAATTTTTAAGTTACCAAAAAATTTTAATCTATTCTAGTTATGAAAAATTTTAAGTTAAGAATTTTTAATCTATTCTAGTTATGAAAAAATTTTAATTAACTTATCAGAGCGAAGCTCCTCTGGCTTTAGCCTATCCTTACCATCTTTCCATTAAGAATTTCAATAGAATATTTTACATCTTCTAGCAATAAACCATAAGCCATCAATGAAGTTGTGGAATCTTTCTTTTCAATATTAATTGTTACATCACAACCATTTTTAATAATATCTTCAGATTGTGCACTTAAATCGAAACAGAAAATTGGATATAAATGTCTCCAATCTCCAGGAGTTAATTGTGGTTCAACTCCAAATTCTGTACAAAGATTTCGATAACAATCATATCCTTCCATAAATTGATTATTGGTATCATCGAATCTTAATGGATCAATTGGATATCGGGTTTGATTTAATGAAACTTGTAAACTTCGAATTGTATTAATATGAAAAATATTGTTGTTCTTATCAAAACTTGGAGAATTATTTCTTTGAAATGTTAGTAATAAATATCTTGGAGTATTCGCAGTTCTAGTAAAATGCCAGTTAAATCTTTGTTCGGAAAAAGTTACTGAACTAGCAGTACGCTTTAGAAAATTTACTGGAATTGGTTTGTTAGTATTTAATCTTTTTGCAATAGCTGTTTCAACCTCTAAACTAGGAGTAATATGCTTAATCCACCATTCAAGTCTATCAATTTTTAAATATGCTTTTTTTCCAGTCTTACCAATAAAGATTAATTCATTATTTGCTGTACGATGAATTATTAATTTAAATTTTAATTGATATGATATTTTATCATAATCTAAATATCCGAATAATGGAGACAATGACCAATTAACTGTCTGTTTACTTTTCTTGTTAAATTCACGTCTTTCTTTATATGCTTCATTATTTGTTTTATTTAAATGTTTTGCAATATTTTCTACATCTTTCGCAATTCCTGCTGCATCTGTTCCAGCGTGAGTTAAATCATCAACAATTATACCATCATTAGTATCAGGAAACCAACCTTCGATTTCATACTTTTTATTATTTTCACCAATTGTTATAAATCTAAGCATTGTATCAATTACACCTGGAGAATCACTTATTGTTTCTATATTTTGAGTTGCAACATCTAAACGCATTTGTGTAAATAATCTTGGAAAAAAATTATTCTCTAATGCAATATTATCGGTTTCTGGTAATGGTGTTGTAAAATTAGCATCACTATATAAAGAATATTCACAATGTAAAAACGAATCAGGTAAATATATATAACTCTGCTGATTATCAACTTCAAAAATTAAATCACCTCCAGTATTTACTCTACTGGAAGATCCGGGATTCATAGCAATTCTTATATAGTCATTCTTTTTTTGATTATTACTGACGAACGGAGGATCGTCTAATCTAAATTTATTTTCGATAAGCGAAGACATTTTTATAAAAAATAATTTGACTTTTTGTTTTTCTCACAGACAGAAAAAAATTTTACTAAAAAAATTACTGAAAAATTTTACTAAAATATAATTTTAGAATTTTGCTAGACCAGCTCCGCTGCTGACGCCATTACCTCTTATTTCTTCAATTGTTTTTTTTATTATTTTTATTTTCATTATGTTTACTATCAGACGGAGCTCCGCTCCTCAAGGTTTCCCCAACAGCAATGTTAGCAATTTTGTTCTTTGTTTCATCTGAAAGTTTTTTTAATTTTTTTAGTTCTTCGGAATCATTCCTAAGTTTACGAATAGCTTCTAGTTGTTTTAATTCGTTTTGAGACTTGACAGCATTTGATATTGCACTAGCTGTACTACCTATAGCAGCTGCTCCTTTTGCAGCAGATGTAATCAAATCTTTATTATTTTTAATTAAGTTAACGATACTACCAATACCAGAGAAGATCCCAGCTCCTTCCGTGTGAACGGCACCTGCGGTGCCTAGGAACTTTTCTGTTCCGACTGTTTCTCTATTATCATAATGATAAACAGGGTTCATACGTGGTTCATGAGCAATTTTTTGATTTGAAGCAAAATGTTTAAGATTGTGTTTATAAATTATAGGCATTTTTTAGGATTAAATTTGACTTTTGAGAAAAAATATTTACGATCGGCTAAAGCCTCGAGGAGCTTCGCTCCGATTGGTTAGTAACCTGAGGACCTTTGGTCCGATCGGCTAAAGCCTCGAGGAGCTTCGCTCCGATAGGTTAGAAACCCAAGACTTCGTCGATCAAGATTTACGTTTGTGAATGGACAACAACTTCGGGATAACTTTATTAATTGACTGTTGCACTTTATCTATTGCGTCAAGCAGCGTGTGATGTACTTTAATTTCTTTTCTATTAACTTGCATTTTCTGCTGATTAATCTTCAATGCCGTTTTAAGAGCATTTAACTTAATTTTAAGAACATCTAATTGTCTTTTAACAGAATCTAACTGTTCTTTATTTTCTTTAGAGTTTTCCTGTAAATTTTTCTTTAATTCATTTTCTAAATTGATTTTAAGAGTTTTCATTTTATCAACTTTTTGATTAAGTGAGTTTACTTCATTTATTATTCTATTCATCTTTTTCATTTGATGAGTAATTTTAGAACTCAATTCATCAACACTTTTTTGGAATGTAGTTTGTAACTTATTTAAATTTTTTTTAATTCTTTCAGGTAGTTTTTCTATTTCATCTTCTAATTGTTCTTTTAACATTTTTATCTGATGTTTATTTTTAATTACAGCAGATTTTAAATTTAAAGAAAGTAATATTAAAATTTTTGATTGTTCAGAAATCTTTTTAAAAAGTTTTGCTATATCTGCTTCTAGCTCTCTATCCTTTTTATCAAGTTTTAATAATTTTTCGTTTAATGATTTGTCATTAAGTTTAAGCAACTTTAATTCGTTCATCAGTGGAACCAAAACATCGTTTATATATTTTTCCTTTAAGTCATTGATTTGTGTATCAACATATTGTTTATTTGTCAACTCTGTATTTTGTTGCGGAAGAATAGAAAGATGCAATGGACCAGATAAAACGTCTCCAGTTTTCATGATATAATTTTCTATCTCTATTTCTAATTCACGATTATTCGGGATATATGCACCTCCACCAACATTTGGTAACATCATTTTTAAAACAATAAAAAAGTAAAATTTTTTCTAATAAAAATAAAATGATAAAATTTTTTCTAATAAAAATAAAAAAATAAAATTTTTTCTAATAAAAATAAAAAAATGGAAAATCCAAATTTAAAAAAATTATATTCGCCCGCATCATCCTGTTCTTCTTATTCGACGAGATCAACGGGATTTGAAAATAAATGTTTTGATAATAATAATAATAATAATAATCCATGTATAGATGTTAATATTTTATTTCAATTACAAGCCGAAATATTTAGAGAACAGACTAAAGGTCTACCTTCTATAGAAACTAATTATTGTTTATTTCCAGGTGATCCATTTATTAAATTTATGGAGATTGTAAGTAAATATAATGATGTAGCTTATGTTGAATTAAATAAAGAAAATATGGTTATAATAGGTCATAATAATGTATATGGGTTTATCAGGGCAGTTTTGCCGATTAGTAATACTGATTGGATAGAAACTAAAATTATTAATTATATCAATATTAAAGAATTAGTTAAAAAATTAAAATCTTTTTCGAAAGAAAAAATTAGATTATTTGTTGATGAACAAAATCAATATAACATTCACATAGAGAGTAAAAAACATAATGAAGAATTATTGTGCCAAGTGTATTATAGAGACACAATTTATAAACAAGAAACATTAGAAATGCCCCAAAGATATGATGATGATACGTATATAGGATTATATTCAAACTTAAATATTAATTTATTAAAATCTTATATAAATGGTTTAGCTCAACAAGAGAAAATTTATATGTGGACTACACCTTATACTATTAACAACAACCATAATCATAATAAACGAACCGAAGGTTCTAGGGCTTTGCCCGATCTTAAAGAATCTTATGATAATATAGATGATGATTCAGAAACATCTGAAAATGGTGTAAATGGTAAAAAAGATTATAAAAATATTAGTAATTATAAAAATTTATCTAAATTTCATTTTCTTACAATTGAAAATAATAATGATGGTATAGTTGAAGATACTGTTAGACAACTATGTGTCGGGTCTACAAAATTTAAATTAGGATTTACATCTAATCAATTTAAAATTTTATCATCTTTAATAAAAACTAAAAGTAATTCAGATTATAGTGGTGTTATTAAATTTTCCAAAAGAGAACAAAGACCAATATTTTTCTCTATTATATTATTATCAGATAAGAAATGTAATTTAGAATTAGATATTCCTATCAGGGAATGGCATCCAATCCCAAAAAGTGTAATTTATGATGATGATGAAGAATCAATTTATGATGATGAAGAATCAATTTATGATGATGAAGAATCAATAGTTAGTGAAAATAAATTTAAATTATCTTTTGATAAAACATTATATGATGAAACATTATATGATGAAACTTAATAGAAAATACCAAAATATTCGATAAATATATTTTCATATGTAATAAAATTTTTAGATGTAATAAGTTTTTTAGATGTAATAAGTTTTTAGATGTAATAAGTTTATAGATGTAATAAATTTTTTAGATGTAATAAGTTTTTAGATGGAATAAGTTTTTAGATGGAATAAGTTTTTAGATGGAATAAGTTTTTAGATGCTATAAATTTTTTAGATGTAATAAAAAAATTATTATTCCCACGTGTCATCATCATCACTTAAATTACTCTCACAGATGATTGTTTGAAATATTTCAGCTTGAATATCTTCTCCGTTATAAGGTAACATAATTTCATTTTCATCAGGTGCTTGACGTTTAAGAATATTTATTTGACCAGAAAATTTTTTTTCTTCAGTATTATTATTTTTATCAGGAATACTAATTCCAGTTTCTAAAGATCTTTTCCATGGTTTATTAACTGTAGTCGATAATGTTTTCCCCGAATATAATTTTAGAAAATCTTCTACTTTTACTTTATCTTGTGAATATCCTTTGAATGTTTTCTTTTCACTAAGTCTCCCTTGTTCATCTACAGTAATACAGTATTTTACTTTAGGTGCAATAAACATTGCAAAAATAATTCCACCATTTCCATAATCATTTTTCCCTTGACACAATTCTCCTCCAACATATCCAGCAGCGTCTAATTTATTAAAGAGCTCATTGGAAATATATATTGAATCAGTATCTGTATAATGAATGTATTTTTCTTTGAAACCATTAATTTCTAAAATAAAGTTATTCATGATTCTTCTAGAGTGAGAAAGAATGAAAGAACCTAAGTGTGATGGCATGAATGACGTCTTCCCATCTTTTACAATATTAGTTTTGAGAAATTCATCATCTTCCATTTCTACTTTCGCTAAATATTGTTCATCATTTAATTTTTCATAATCTTTTACTTCTTGAGTGAAATTTTTTCTCAATGTATTCTCATTCCATAAATGATATTTAGTGGTTATATCTTTTTGCATAGTTTTGCCATATAGCGAATTCATCAATAATTTAATTAACTCATCACCTACAGTATTTCCTTCTGTTTTATATCTTTTTCTCAAATTAAAAAGTTTTTCAATATAATTTCGAAATGGTGAAACTTGATAATTTTTTTCATAAATTATACCATCAGTAATATGTAAGATTTTCCCCCCACATCTAACAATTTCTTGTATGTCAACAGAAGTTAATACATCATAACATATACCATTTCTAAACCTGATTACTTTTACATGAGAATTATTATTTTGATTTTTAACTTTATCTTTAATAGGAACTGGTTGGAAAAACATATCATTCGGATATTGAAACACAACAGAGAATATTCCAGTTTTAGGTCTAAATGTTTGTGTATTAAATTTATATACTATTTCCCGCTCTTCTTCTTGACGAAATTTTCTAGCTGATTCAGCTTTAGGGTATTCTGAATTTTCATCATACATAGCTGATGGATATAAAGATGTTGCATCAAAAGCCATTAGAAATTCATTTTTTTGTTCAAGTAGTTGATTTGAAATTTTCTTACAAATTTCAGTTTTATCTCCTAAATCTCGATACTGTTTCATTAAATCTATTAAATTACTTCCCGGGGACAAAGTCCCACCAACGTAGCGACCAAGGGACAAAGTCCCCCCAGCGCAGCGACCAGGTAAATACTGTTTTAATATTGGTAACAAGATGCTACAAAATGGCGATATGTATTTTCTTATATTTGCTGAAACTCTTCTACCTTTAACAGATTTTCTAATATAATTTCTAGCCCATAAATCTATATGAGAATGAATATTTATATTGTCATTTTGTACGCTTTTCATCCAACCGTTAAATGTTAAATCAGAGGATGTCAAATTAGTAGTTATATCTTCACCAACTAAATCTTGCATAACATTATTATATTTGTAGATACAAAAAGCTAAAGAAAGAATATCGTTAACTAAATATGGTCTCCATTCAATTTCTTTTTCTTTATAATTTTCATGTGTTATGTCTCCAATTTCATAATTTAATTTGCACACATTCGTAGGAATTTTAAAATTCTCACACCATTTAGAAAGACTTGTTTTTACATGTTGATAACTACATTTCATTATAATAGTTTGAAGTGCTAATTTACCTGAAGGTGAATCTTTTTTCATATTGTTTTTAAATCTAAAAGATTTTTGGATGTATCTACTAACACATTCAGTTGTATAAGGATTTTGTAATGAAGCAGTCAATATTCCTCTTGAAGTTTTAAGAGGTGGTTTAGATAATTTAAAATTAGCTTTTATCGGAAAATAGGAATCAAAACCTGATGAATTGTGAGCTATTAAAGTTACTCTCGAATAATTAAATTTTCCAAGAGTTTTAAAAAATTGATGGATCGGACATACATCCTCTGGGTTTCCCCCGATCGAACATTCATCATCCTCAGTTCTCGTAAATATTTTCACACAATTTTGTAGTTTATTAAATTCTAATTCAGTTAAATTATTATACTCATTAATCTGTTTTTTAAGTTTTTTAATTTCATCTTCATCTTTTGATCGTTTAATTTTAATCATATCACTTAACAAACGTGTTTCTAATTCTTTCAATCTTTGTTTCGGTAAACAACATATAAATTTATTAAAATTAATAGCTCCTACAGCATAAGGAATAGGATGAGCTGTTGAACAGTTAGGATCAGGAAAAGTTTCGAGATCCCAAATATATGTTGAACCATAGTCAATTTTTTTCTTTGTTATGATTTTATATGGACGCGTTGTTAGATTTTCATCAGTAACTGTTTTATATATGGGTTTGAAATTATTTTCAATTTCTCTAATAGCTTTTAATTTATGAGATTTATTAATTAAACAATAGTGACCAATTGTTGAACCTGCGTGAAAATAATTGTAATAAACATAATTATGAAGCGTTTCAATTCCTCTAGGATTTAAATGACGATTGGCAGGACTATAATATTGAGCACATTCTCCAAAATATTTATTGAATTGAGAAAATTTGCAGCATCTCCTGTTCTAGATGTGGCTTTCTCTTTATATAAAAAATTATTAAACATTTCTTTCATCATTTCTCCTTGTTCTTCATTAAAACCTCGTAAAACATTATAACATTTAATAAAACAAAAATCTTCAGAAGGAATATAACAATATTCACCGAAATATTCTTTGATTCTATATTTCATATTAATCCCTGCCCCTCTATGCGATCTTTGTACTAACTTCATTCCAAAATCTTCATATTTAATATTACCTGTAAAAATCCATTCGTTAGCATCGGATTTCTCATCCAGATTCGAAAACCATGTTTCAAATGATTTTTTATTATAGAAGGTTACGTAAAAATTTTGAATTATATTTTCCTGATCTTTAATAACTTTTCCAAGTAAATTGATAATTTTACCATTTGCTAAAAGTTTCCGCATATCATTTACTACATTAATAAAAGATACATTTTCATATTTAATTTCATTTGGATTAAATAAATTACATAAATCATCACCAAGTTCATCCTTAATTCTATCATCAAAAAAGATATCAGTAATAGGAGTTTCAAATATTTCTTTTGTTCCACTTTTCTGTTTTTTAGTATTACGTCTAATACTACGCCTAGTACGTTTCTGTTTTTTAATACGTTTACTACGTTTACTATGTTTAATTTGTGCATCAAACTCAGCAGTTTGTTTCTTGATTAATTCATCAATCCTAGACGTTTGTCCGAGAGACATTTCACGATTCATATTTTTTAAAAGAAAAAATGAATTTTTACATAGAACCTCGGTTCCGTTTTTGCATATACACAGGAATATGTAATTGATGTAATGTTTCTAATTCATGTGCTGTTAAATGTTCTTTCTTAACCAACCACCATAAATTATTATACGCCAAAAATACTCGGAAACTTCTTAAACAAAGTGGAAAGTCTTTTGTTTTAACACACGGTTTAATACCATGTTTTGTTTTATAATCTGTAACGAGCGCTATGTATTTATGATGATAATAAAATCTAGCTTCTTTCTTCGAATTTACAGGATTTGTAGGATGACGATAATCTTTTAAAACTGGTACATGTTCTATCTTATAATCATTCAACATATTTTTTTTATTTTTATTAACAAAAAATTTATAAGAAAAAATTATTCGGCCACTCCGTTCGGCCACTCCGTTCGGTAACTCCGTTCGATCACTCTTCGAAAATATTTTCTATAACTCTTTCATGAATTTTTTTATCAATATTAATTGTGATAAATCCATAATCTTTTGACCAAGCATTGTTACACGATTGTTTAAATTCATCTTTATTTCTTACACATAAATCTCTTAACAAATCACTTAAGTTTCTTGCATTTATTTCAAATAGTATAAATATATTTGCATTCTTTCTAATAACACTTCCGTCTAATGAATACATACTTTGTGTTAAATAAAAAACACTACAGTTATTATGTCTACCTCGTGTAAAATAATTTCTCTGAACTGACTGATTTCTATCATTAACACAATCATCAAAAATTACACAATGTTTCATTGTTTTATCTAGTTTACTAGGATCTTGCATATTACCACTATCATCTATTAGTTGTATCTTTATATGCTTATTTTTATTGGTTTCGACTAACTGATTATTTGTTGTTGCTTCTTCACACCACGAACTTATTTCTTCTTCATCTTCAGATTTTTCATATTCTTTGAATAATGAAGCAATTGCTGTTTTTTTAAGATTATTTTCAAATCCATATTTTAAAAATTGATAGACGGGTTGTTCTGCCGTTGTTGTATAAATTATAAGATTGTTATAATCCAAAAAATTTGGAGTCGTCAAAATTTTAAACAATAGATACGTTTTTCCACATCCTGATCTTCCACAAATAACTGACAAAACTTTATTAGATAAATTTGGATGATGATTAAATTTAAGTTTTTTTTTATTTAATGGTAGTACTTCACTCATTTTTTAATAAAAAAATTTATTTTTATTTTATTTTTATTTCTAAAGAAGAAGAAGAAGAAGAAGAAAATTAAACTTCTCTAGCTTCGCGTGGGAGTTTATACCTCTCGAACGGGGGGTTTATACCTCTCGAACGGGAGTTTATACCTCCCGAACCAAAAGATCTATCATAATCTCTTCACCTCCAAAATTTATTTCTTGTCCTTTTTCATCAGTGATTCTCATGTTAATGTTGTTTATAGTTTTTCTTGTAATAGGGAAATATATTAATGTTTGTGGAATTACATTTAGTCTATAACCAATGGGTACAGTAAAAGCTGGAAAACTGAATATTAAATTTGATAATTTTCCATTTATATATCCTCCTTCAATAATGTCACAATGTACAACAATTGAATTTATTTCAGTTATTTTTGGAATCTTCTCACCTAAATGATAACCTTGACTATAAGTTTGTTTATTAAATCCTAATAGCTTTGACAATGATCTATCATGATTAAAATCAACTTGATGATTTTCGTCTAAAGTAAGAGAAAATTTATTAACTGCCGGTTCAACTGCAAAATGTAATTGTTTCTTATCTTTAAATGGTATACCTAAATGTCTCTTAATTTCATTTGATATTGATTCAACTTCGTAAGAACCAGGAAGAAAAGTGAGTACTTTCCACGTTTTGCCTTTATCAGTAGAATATCTAAATTGATCATTCACATCTTTGATAACGTTTTGAATAGTGTTAAATGTAGAGAAACTAGTCAATGCAATTTGATAATTTTTATTTTGTTCCAAATGTAGAATGGGTTCTAAATTACAAGTGTGTGGTGAAGTAGTTGTTATAATTTTTAACGTCGTACTAAATTTTGATGAACCCAAAATCTCTGTCAAATTTTCTAAATGATTATTAATTTTGTCTAAATCTGCTGAACACAATTTTAAACTAAAAAAATTAAATAAATATTTTTTTATGAAATATTTTTTTTATAAAAAATTAAAAACAACAACATATTTCAGCTACGGGTGAAGCCCTTAAAGACATCAGAGATGACCGGTTATACTTTTGTAATCCTCTTCATTTAGAATCTTCTTTTCTAACAGTCTTTTCAATATAGCATGAATTTCATTGAAACTAGAATTATGTCCTTCTTTTATTGCAGATATTAAAATATTTAATCTATTTAGTAATTCTTGTGGATCATCTGGTAAAAATATAGTTGTTTCTGTTTTCTGTTTTTCAGATAAACCTTTCCCTACTTTAACTCCCGTTGATAATAAATTTTCTAATTGTTTATAACGTCTAAGAGATTTTACTGCACCAACTCTGTCTAACATAGCTTTATACACGTATTTTATGAGATCTTCTACAGCATAATTATTTAAATCTGCTCCTCTTAAAAGATTAACAAAATTTCTATCCAAATTAAAAGGAGATTTATCTGGTGAAAAAATTAAACCTCGAAAAGGTTGTGGAAATATTTCTTTTTGACCGAGATAAAATCTAGGTATTGTTTTTCCATCTATAAATGAAATAGAATGTTCAAATTGCATAGATTTTGGTAATTTCTTATTAATGTTTGATTCTAGTAATCCATAGTCATCTAATATAGTTTTGTGCTCTGGATCTGTTATATCAATTTGTTTATCATTAAGTTCTTTTTCAAGAGTTTTAAATGGTTCGACAGTTTTTTCATAATCAGTTTTTACTTGCTCGGTTTGCTGCATTTTTCATACATATCAGATTGAATACCAGCTTTTATCATTCTATGTTGAAGATGATTTTCTTTCATAATATTTCTTTGTTTTATTAACTCTTCTAATTGTTCAATTCTTTTTTGATTATCAGCTTTAATTTTATCCATTTTTAAAATATAATATTTGAATTTTGTGGTAACATTGGAATACAACAAAAACATTTTACTGAACAAATTATTTTTTTATTGCTTTGTTGTTTGACATCTTTTCGTTTAAAGTTTTCTCGTTTAAAGTTTTCCTGTTTTAAGTTTTGTTTAATAAAGTTTTGTTTAATAAAGTTTTGCTTAAATTTTCGCTTAAAGTTTTTAGCTCTTCTAAAAAAATTTTGTCATTTTCTTCATTAGAAATTTTGCCATCACTAGAAATTTTGCCATCACTAGAAATTTTGCCATCCTGTTTATTCTTATCATCAACTTTTTCGGACTGTAATTGAAAGGTTTGATTTACTTCATTAGCTATTTGATCAAATTTTTCAATCTCATCTAACGTACTCACATTATCATCACATACTCTTTGAAAGTAGTAATGTAGTTTATCATAGACTTCTTTAATATGTAAATGCTTAGTTTTTAATGATTTTCGTTTCTTAGTTATTAAAGATTTATCTAACATTGTAACAAGTGAAGTTGCAAAAACACCCGTACCTGTTAAAGCAGTAGCAACTACTGGAATTACTAAAACACCAGAAGATATAACAATTGTCAAAGCACCTAAACTTATTGTTAAGAATATGCCAATTCCTTGTGTTACATTCTTAACTTTGGTCCATCTCTTTCTTAATTTTTTATAATGCTCTAATCTTAATAATAATTGAGATTCCTTATCTTTCATATAACGTACTCTATCTTTGTGTTTTTCTTTGTTCATTTTTTCAATGTTCATTTTTTCAATGTCCATTAAAGTAGAACTACGTTCATATGATAACGAAGGATATATTCTTGCGGTTTCTTCCATTTTTAAAGAAATATTTTGAATAAATATTTTGAATACAATCTTCTGAATTTTGATTTAAATAGAAATACGCAGTTGTTTGTCTGCCGTATATTTCTAAGAACACAGTCAGACCAAAAGCTCTGGGAGAGGATGAGACGAAGAGGGGAGAGAGAACAAAGGAATTGTTTGCCAGTATGAATCGTAGATAAGCAATTGAATTTTTTGTATACTCCAGTATAGCTCTACTGCCCAATACCGATGCAATCGTACATGTTATGAGGATAAAAAACTACTCTTCATTCCACGAAAAATATCCTTTTTTGGGAAGAAATGCATCTTAATGCACATTTTAATTAGTTTTTGCAGAAGAAGTCGCTAATCTTAGTTTGTTTCGCTTGACTTGGTTTGACGTTGAACATTGAAGTGGTGACAGCTGCGGCGGCTTGTGGCAGACAATAGCGCCAATGCGGGTATGCTTTAGTCGCTTGCTGGGGCAAAGGTCATAAAGATTCTCTCTCTCTCAGAAACAGCTGCTGCCATTATTCCAAGTATTACAATTTTAGTCTTACTGCGTGCATTCATTCTGTGAGCGTTCTACGAGACTGTTGACTGTTTACAATTTATCCGAGACCTAAAATATCGAAGCTGTGTCAAAAATGAGTGCTTCTATTCATCGCGAATTCCTCAAATTTTGTGATCAAGTACTTCCACTCATCAAAGATGAGAAGAAAGATTTTTTCAAAACTCTTATTGTAAATCATGAATTCTATTTTCAAAAGAAGATAAAACCAGAAAAAGAAGACAAGAAAAATGAGATTTTTTCTGAAATAAGAAACTCATTTTCATCAGGACAACTAATCCAACGACAGCTCGACGTGAGTGCACAGGCGACATGCACTATCCAAAACTGTGTTACAACTCTACATTCTCTAATTTATCAAGAAAAAGTACACAATAATTCTTCCTTATCAATTGCTATTTGCCAAGGATTTGTGATATCTAAATTAAAATCAATGGAACATTTGTCAATGGTAGCCTTTACTCAAAAGTTGGAGAGTGAATATAACATTAAATTCTCAAGAAGGTATGTAACGTTTTTGATAAAATTATATCGCCTTTCTCAAGCTAACACAAAGCTTCAAACATGTACTTTAAGTATATTCTTTGTTTCCAAAAACTTTAAGTATTTTGAAGATTATTTTGAATTTGAAAAAGAGGAACAGTTGCTTCAAATTAGCTCAGGGATATTTTCTTCCCAAGAATCCAATCAAACATCTGATATGACAACTGGACTAACGCAGCAATTAGAGACACAACATATACAGGAGCGCCAAACACAAAATGAGTAGTATGTATTGTCAATCATTTTATGTAACAGAATAGAAAAATGGGAATGAGCATTCGCAGCTTATAAATGAAACAGTGGTTGCTTTTTCTTATATTGTAAGACTTTGCTATATTATGTGAGTAGCATGCATTAACATTTTATTTTGTGAGACGGAATAAGAGAATGGGAATGAGCATTCGCAGCTTATAAATGAAACATTCTTTATTTTTTCTTATACTGTGTGTCCTCTAGCATATTATTTGACGTACTGGTGTGTATTGTCAATCATTTTATGTAACAATAGAAAAATGGGAATGCCATTCCCAGTTTATGAATGTAACATTTTTCTAGATGTCATATATTTACTTTGTAATCTAAACTACTTGCACATATATGTGAATAAAATATTTCAAAAAGAAAAAAGAATGCGTTTTCATTTTGCATTAACCGCTACCTGTTAAAGAAATATTATTAGTCACATGATATATTTTAAAAACCTGAAAAACGGATTTAAAAGACGTTTTTTAAAAAAACTAACTTTTATGATTTTCGGTGTCCTGGAACGGTCATGATTTTGGGGGTGAAAATCGAACCGAAGGTTCTAGGGCTTCGCCCGATTGTAATTCACAAATTTTGAAATTTTGAAAAATTTGAAAAATTGGGTATTTTTAAAAACGCTTAAATTTTCGCCCTTCGGCCTTCGGCCACGTGAAATTTGAAGTCTACCTAAATTTTTGAAATTTTTGAAATTTTGATTTTTTTGAAAAAAACCCGCAAAAGTGTGACATCCGGCGCAAGCGAAGCGAAGCAAAGCGAAGCGAAGCGTCGCGCCGGATGTCACACTATATACTACTGTGATATCTAACAATAATGCTTATATAATTGACAACAATATTTGGTTAGTCGAATGATTTGCTTGAAAATAGTAGCTTTTCTGTTTATTAGAATATGCCCACTGCGGAAGCTTATATGTATATATTTATCAAATCTCAACAGATATAAGCACCAAGAGACATGTTTTGGCCTGTTGGAGTTTTGGCCTCTCATCAGTCGTGGGTAGGTTTGAACCAGCGACGTTGGAGCTAGAGGACGTGCAAGCATACCCCTAACCACAAGGCCACCGGACCATCAAGGACCACAGGAACCTACGACCAAGGTTCGAAGACCACCAGCCGCACATCTTTTGCATGGCAATTTGATCTATTGTCTATTTAATTTCATTGTTGTTCATTGCATTCACAACATGGCTTAAGATGCTTTGGTGGACAATCGATCCCCTCTACTTGCCTTAATGTCGGCGGTCACAATTGTGACGTTATTTATTCATTGATTATTATTGCCTTGACAACTGATGTATTTATAATAAGAAAGTTAAACAAAGGAAATTCTCATTTTATGAATCATATAAGAGCGCAGCAATCGTAGAAATATACCAGAAAGCTTTAGAAGAACAAGTTCAAAGAGTACCAAAGAAATTATTTAAAATCCCAGTAACTCAACACTATGAAAAAGAAAGGCAACTGAGAAAGGAACAAAGCATTAAACAAACGGAACACGAAATTAAAAGATTGAGATTGGTATCAGAAATTAAGACCAAGATTGTGGAAAGAATCGATAATGATATGATTGAATATTTTTACGCATGCTACGACGAAGAAGAAGCTAAGTTACGCAAAGATCAATGGAGTGAAATAATCAGCAATGAGGAGAAAAGAAGTAAAATAATTTGGGATAATAAAAGACATTTTTTTTAATCAGACAGACATTTAATATCAATAAATAGTGATCGGAAATGTGTATCGAAAGACTCACCTGCTACATCATATTTTTCAAAGAAACAATCAAGCTACAGCAACAATAAAAAACGGCAAAACAATGACAGAAGAACTAATCAACAAACTTTCAACTATCAATGTGCTTGTCGCGACAATAATTGGCGAACAAGGGAACGTGAAAACTTTCAACATTTTGAAAACAATAATAAACAACGAAATTGGCGAAGGACTAATTGGCACAATATTGATGTAGACTCAAGGTAATTGGAAAGGATATCTTCCTACCATGACCAATACACTGGTAGAAGAGAGTATATCCCTTACTAACAGATTTTTTACCAATTTCTATGTATAAGAATGCTCTGATGCTAATTTTTAAAAAATAAATCATTCATCCCTTGAAAAGTCCCTAGAAGCCGGTCGGGATAAATCCTCAGTAATTAATAGTTTTCTTTTGGACTTATTTTCTTATGTATATATATATATATTCCTTCTTTTGTCTTTGAATTTCGTATTCCACTAAATCCGACAGAAATTGTTTAATAAATTTTTTATTGTTCAAGTTCTTATCATGTAGTTTTATGTTCGCATATTTTGGTAATATAAGTCATTTTCTTTGCAAATGTTGTTGTTGATATCAAGACTTAATTTTATGCATTTGTGAAAAGATCTTTCGGTTTTTCTGTATTGACTTTTTTCTTCTGATGCTAGTGTTCGCAAGATAATAAGCGAATACCATTTTATAGCAAAGTAGTTCGTATTGTTACGCGACGTTTCGGACGGTAACGATCGGTCAATTTTTCAAGATTACAATGACTACAAAATTATTGCAAATGAGATTTAAATGGAAATCTCTGATATAGATATATACAATGATGCAATAATGATATGTGAAAAAGATCATGGACATCTTAACAAGTCAAAACTCTAGCATAATGTAAACAGAAAATCAGACATCAAGATATATCTTGCTTTCCTTAATTATAGCACATTAAGGTGCCGAGTCAGTCCTTTGTCTCTGATATTTAGAGAAGGGCATCTTTCCTTTATAAGAATTTTTCCTCGGCGATCTGCAGACTATTTGTGTCTGGGAATCGTGTCAATATTTCCAATATATATCAATTATTCCTTTTGGTTTGATGTTATGTTGCTCAATTGAATGATTTTTTATGGATCCACTGTTTTCGTGTTGTTTGCTTCTTGCTTTCATTTGTTGCATAACCAATATATTGAGCTCTGTTACAAGAACTCTCTTGGCAAGTGTATTGGTATACAATATTATGATCAGAACTCAACTTGTCCTCCTTTGTTTTTATTGCGTTGGTCAGTTTAATGTTTTTGTAATATATTCTCAAATTAATTCGACAATTTTCAATCTTAGATTCGGTACTATCACTTACAATATTGATCAAACGCTTTTCTTCAATTTGATAATTCGACGTCAATTGACCTTTGTAATAAAATATGATTTTACTCTTGTCATCTTGTTCGCTCTTTTTGTTGTTAAGATATGTATTCATAATTGAATTCAACTCTTTGTCAAAATAGATGATTGTATAATTGCTGTTTGCTAAAATCCGCTTGATTTTCTCAATTTCTTGATGAAATTGAAGGACTTTACTTCTTTTACTGCTCATAGATACAAGATTTCAGTAATCAAGAGCTACATTGACCGGGCGCTCCGTATTTGCTCAACTTGGCAAGCTTTTCATCAGGAAATTGAGAAAATCAAGCGGATTTTGTATGCTCGTGAGCATGCGATGAATTGATCTGTTTGGTACTTTCAGAAAATGTGAATTCACTATCTGTCAATATTTATAGACATTTCTCGCAAAAAAATGTTACGACCGTAGCGTTTGGAATCGCCCATATATATTTTAAGATGCAAAGGCTTTAACGAACTATATGTTGGACAAAGTGCCGACTACTTTCGTAATAGGCTAACTGTGCATAGACAACAAACAGCGCACTCTAACTATGCTATACTAAATGCTAGCAAGCACATAGCTTCTTGTACAAGATCAACAACACCAAAATTCAAAGCAGCTCCAATTTAGCAGCTTAAGTCCAAATGCTATGAAAACGGACCGATAGAGACAAGAGCAAATTTTTGGTTCTATGCCTAAGCCTAGTTTCTTTACACTAGAATTCTGACTGATTTGTATTTATATTCTTATTGACTAGTATGTTTTCCTTGAGTTTATATCTAATTTATTACTTACATATATATATATATACAGGGTTGGCAATAAGTTACCGACCTATTAGCAAATAAAATGACAATGAATTATCGACCTATTAACAAATACAATGACAATGAATCTTGTTAGCTAATGAGATTAACCAAATATGGAAAGAACGATAGATGACGAATCAATCAATGAAAATGTTTAGCTGAATGGAATTCATTCATTGATTTGGTAACACTAGCAGCTCTGGCAGCGGTCATTATAATTCATCATTCATCATGCAAAGACAATCATTGCCGGAGAAAGTGCATATTATAAAGTTGTATAATAAAACAGGAAATGCTATGCATGTGATTAACACATGGCACGACCACTTGATTCTGCTCCTACTACTCGCCATACAATTTACAATCTACGTGACAAATTCGACAATACTGGGTCAGTATCCGATGCCCACCGAAGTGGTCGACCATCATCTGTCAATACCGAGGAAAACAGAAATTTGGTCGCGCAGTTTTATCCCCACAACGTTTGCGCGTTTGCAACCCACAACGTCTGCTGTAAGAGCATATCAACAATTGGATATCAGCCAGGGATCTTTGCGCAATATTATGAAAGATGTGGGTTTTAAATGCTACAGACCACCACGTTTGATTCACGGTCTTCTGGAAGACGACGCCGATAGACGATTGCAGTATTGTGAAATATTCAACAACCAGGTTACGGAAACTCCTAATCTTCTGGACAACATCGTATGGTCAGACGAATCAACTTTTAAGTTGACCGGCCATGTTAACAGACACAATTGTGTTTATTATTCAACAGAAAATCCCCATAGCACCTGTAAACAGCATCTTAATACACCGGGTGTCAGCGTTTTGGGTGGACTGCATTCGAATGGGGTACTGGGTCCGATATTCATGGAAGGAACAGTGACCGGGGCTACATATCTCAATATGCTTCAAACCTCTGTGGTGCCTGAACTGCAAAAACTCGATAATTTTCATTCTTTGTATTTTCAACAAAATGGGGCACCTCCCCACTACGCCAAGGTTGTGCGGTGCTACCTGGATACAACATTTCCCAAGCGATGGATTAGGAGACGTGGTAGCGTCCGGCGCGTTCACCTGACCTGACCCCATTAGACTTCTTCTTTTGGGGAATGGGAAAGGACTATGTCTACAAAGAGAGGTTAGCGGACATAAATGAAATGAAGACTAAGATTACTGACTTCTTTAATATCATTAACAACAACAGAACAATTTGCCAACGCGTTTGTAGGAGTCTTCCAGGTAGATACGCGCAATGCATAGAAAACAATGGTATCCAGTTTGAGTATTTGAGTTAGCACTTCTTTTGTTGCTGTTCCATTGTTGGATATCATGTTGTTAAACAACTACATAAATCGTTGGATATAATGTTGTTTTATTATTATTACAGATCAAAATAGGTCGGTAACTTATTGCCAACCCTGTATATATAAGTAAAAAAGGCAATTAAAATGGTTAAATGGTCGATTTGGTATATATATATATATATATATATATTCATTTTCAACATTAACACAACTAAAACACGATAAAATACGTCATTAATTGCATGTCACATGCCACTGACGTCATGCATGTCATTTCGTCACCTTTCATGTAATTTCATAAATCTAGAGACAATTGATATGAACCATTTCGTTCATTCGAGAGGCAATCTTTGTTTTGATTCATGATTATAGTTTCAAGAATGAATGGAATTTTGTAACGACCTAGAATTCTAAAGTTTTCATATTTCGGTGCATGTTCATGCATCGAAACTTCAGTGGGAGTTGGGTAGCCTCTAAGATGCTCGCTAATACGCGTATTTAAATGTCTTTTGGATGCGCCAATATACCGCATCGAACAGCGGTCACAACTGTATTGGTAAACAATGTTGGCTTTCAATCCATCAGAAATACTATCTTTATTTTGAAAAAACTTTTGAAGTTTGAAAGTTTTGTACGCGGGTCTGATCTCTGTATTTGAGAGACTTTGGTTGATGTTGTGAATTCTGTTATTTAATTCTTTGACGCCCTCTCGAATGAACGGAACTGGCCAATAAATAATATTTTTGCTTCTGTCTTTGTCAGGGATCTCTTGTTGCACGACTGTCCTCTTTTTATCAATTTCTTTCTTTATCTGATATATTTTTTCATCAGGGAAACCATTACTTATGAAAATATCAGAAATCTTTTTAGATGCAGACTGAAAAAGAGTCTCATTAGAACAGATTTTAGAAGCGCGAAACAATAAAGACCGAATGGCAGACAATTTGTAATTGTCTGGAGCATAGGCAAAGTATGGAGTATAAACTCCTGTATTGGTCGATTTTATGTGAAAATCTATCTTGAAATTTTTTGATTGGAGAGTCACTTCGGTATCCAAAAATGTGATACAATTATTAATACTCTCTTCCATGGTAAATTGGATGTTATCATCCAAACTATTGACAAAGTTCAAAAAGGTTTTGGCTTCATTACTGTTGCGAAAAAAGACAAAACAATCGTCAACAAATCGACGATAGAAGAATGGCAATGTGCCTTCGTACTTACAAAAATTGCTTTCGATCATATCTAGAGCGAAGGCAGCCATGGTAGGGCCAAGGTTTGAACCCATGGCCATACCGTCCACCTGATGAAAAAGATCATTATTAAAACTAAATAAGACATTCGTGCAAGCCAGATCTAACAAAGCTGTTAAAGCATGTTTTGAAATAGGAAAATTGTCGAAGTCAATCAGCGAGGCAATGTGTTTAATCGTTCTTTTCACAGGAATGCTTGTGAAAAGGTTCTTAACATCTAAACTGAACAGCTGAAAGTTCTCATCAGGCAAGTAAAGACATTTCAGGCTGTCAACAAATTGAAAAGTATCCTTGAGATTGTATTTCATAGGAATGAATTTTTTTTTGTAAGTACGAAGGCACATTGCCATTCTTCTATCGTCGATTTGTTGACGATTGTTTTGTCATTTTTCGCAACAGTAATGAAGCCAAAACCTTTTTGAACTTTGTCAATAGTTTGGATGATAACATCCAATTTACCATGGAAGAGAGTATTAATAATTGTATCACATTTTTGGATACCGAAGTGACTCTCCAATCAAAAAATTTCAAGATAGATTTTCACATAAAATCGACCAATACAGGAGTTTATACTCCATACTTTGCCTATGCTCCAGACAATTACAAATTGTCTGCCATTCGGTCTTTATTGTTTCGCGCTTCTAAAATCTGTTCTAATGAGACTCTTTTTCAGTCTGCATCTAAAAAGATTTCTGATATTTTCATAAGTAATGGTTTCCCTGATGAAAAAATATATCAGATAAAGAAAGAAATTGATAAAAAGAGGACAGTCGTGCAACAAGAGATCCCTGACAAAGACAGAAGCAAAAATATTATTTATTGGCCAGTTCCGTTCATTCGAGAGGGCGTCAAAGAATTAAATAACAGAATTCACAACATCAACCAAAGTCTCTCAAATACAGAGATCAGACCCGCGTACAAAACTTTCAAACTTCAAAAGTTTTTTCAAAATAAAGATAGTATTTCTGATGGATTGAAAGCCAACATTGTTTACCAATACAGTTGTGACCGCTGTTCGATGCGGTATATTGGCGCATCCAAAAGACATTTAAATACGCGTATTAGCGAGCATCTTAGAGGCTACCCAACTCCCACTGAAGTTTCGATGCATGAACATGCACCGAAATATGAAAACTTTAGAATTCTAGGTCGTTACAAAATTCCATTCATTCTTGAAACTATAATCATGAATCAAAACAAAGATTGCCTCTCGAATGAACGAAATGGTTCATATCAATTGTCTCTAGATTTATGAAATTACATGAAAGGTGACGAAATGACATGCATGACGTCAGTGGCATGTGACATGCAATTAATGACGTATTTTATCGTGTTTTAGTTGTGTTAATGTTGAAAATGAATTGTAGATAGCAAGTATGTAAATGATGTGTACAGATGTTTGTAACTCTTTTTACCGCTGAAGATGATGTGATAAAAAACATTGAAACTAGTCCGGAAAGCTGTGCTTTTTCTTTTACATGATATATATACATATATATATATATATATATATATATATATATATATAATAAAATAAGAAGACCAGAGGTTTCCAAATTAAATGTATTCCCCAACTAGTTTCATCAGCTACCGCTGACTTCTCAAGGGGACTGGGGAATGAAATGAGGGAGGATACATAGTAATTAAACATGTACTAAAATCATGCACAAAATTCAAAATCAATGAGAGGCATTGAGTGTCGGTCGATATCTTTGGATGAAATCAGATTCAACCCTCTCCCTGTCTCTGATTTCTTGAAAGTGGGAGGCATCTTATAAAATGGTAGCACTAGGAACTTGATATCGTTGTCCTTCGCACATCTGGTCACGTGTTTACTTACACTTGTTGTCGGTGCACCGTCATTCGGTGACGAAGGCTGTCTGTGGTTTGTCCGATGTAGCACTCGTTACACCCTGTACATGTTAACTTATAGATGATATTAGTTGACAAACAAGGCATGTTAGATCTTATGTCGAAAACAATGTTAGTGTCACCGACTTTTAAAATTGTACTCTTTCAACTTATAATATATTATACTTATCATACTTATAACCGCTGCACGATCACTGGTGTTCATAAATGTGAGGAGCCTCTTTGTAAGTGCGGTGACATTCTTATGACAGGAAAGAGTACAACTTTTAAAGTCGGTGACACTGACATTGTTTACAGTATTTGGTGAAGTATATACAGAAATGTTTCTGCCCGCAAAAAATCAAAACAGCAATTTAGCACTAGCGCCTTCAATTTATCTTCAGGTGCTTAATTAACAAGTGATACAACGTACAGGGAAATAGGCATATATTTAAAATTCAGTGGAAAAAGATATCAATGTTATGGCAGTAAAGAAAGTCATGAGGAATTCAGAGGTAGCTTATCGATATCGATGAAATATTTTTCTTTTACCTTGCGTTCAATATCATTGTTCGACCGCATCTTATAGAAAGGAAACATGTCAAAATTACCGGCTCCACAATAATGCATGTGCTTGCTTACTTTAAGTTGACGATATTCTTCAGTGTTTATCTGTTGTTTGCGCACACGTACTCTGCTTCGTAATGTTGTACCTGTTTCTCCTATATAAAATGCTTTGCAATTTGAGCAGGTCATTATATATATCAAGTTCTTAGAGTTACAATTCATGTTGTGTTTGATGTTGAAAGTTTTGCCGTTAAAGTTATAGGATGATCCCTCCGTAATAAACTCGCAAGTTCCACATCTTTTATCGTTGCATTTGGTAACAGCATGAGTTTCATTTGATAGAAATTTATAGGATATTAGTGTATAGGCTTATTACATCAAAGCAGAAATGTTCATTATTACTAAAGAAAGAAGTAAAGACTTCTGAATTCCTCATGACTTTCTTTACTGCCATAACATTGATATCTTTTTCCACTGAATTTTAAATATATGCCTATTTCCCTGTACGTTGTATCACTTGTTAATTAAGCACCTGAAGATAAATTGAAGGCGCTAGTGCTAAATTGCTGTTTTGATTTTTTGCGGGCAGAAACATTTCTGTATATACTTCACCAAATGTTGTGATACTAAAGAAAACTTTTTTACTTATTCTCTCACCAGTATTTGAGATGACTCACAAAAAGTCAAACGCTAATTCTATGGGAAATACTGAAAATGATTACCACAAATCAATGTTGGAAAAAATAAAAATGAATATAATGATAAGCAAGATTATTGAAACAAATGAATTACTGCAAGAATTAACTGAGACGAATAAGCAATGTAATGAAAATGCGGAACTGCGTAATGCTCAAACAGAAATTAATGATGACCACTTTCCATCAAATGAGAACATGCTCACTTCGTCCCTTCCAACGGATTATTATAGAATGCAAGGCGAGTTAAATGAAATCACTCTCATACAGCAAGCCGAGAAAATCAAACAGCGAATGAGTTACCTATGGTATGGTCTTCTTCAAAAGCGAAAAATAGCTTACTGGAATAGAATGCGAAATGCAAATATTGCCAACCACTACAAAATCTGGCAAGAAAAAGAAGAGCCAGTCATACCTAGAAAATTCCGAATCAAAAGACTTCGAAACGAACCGGAAGAAGAAACAAAAATTCGGAAAGAGATCGTAATCAATCGAGTTAAGGGCAAGATAGAAATTCTGCAAATCAGAGCCGAAAAACACTTGACAAATGTGATTGATTATGATGATCAAATGAAAAAAAGACTCAAAGAAATGACATCGGGATGCATCTATGAAAAATTGCAAAATATGTGGGATGTCAATTGCAAAAAAGAAGAAACCGTCTCGTTCAATAGATGGAGATTCACCGAAACGTGGCTCCTGGATTATGAGCGAAAATATGGATCAGACTTCTTAAAACCAGTCAAATCAACTACATTTATAAAAAGAAATCGTCCAAATTCAGAGAGAACAGATCTTCGGCATCCAAATAAATTCAATTCATACGCGGCAGCTGTGAAATTCGATTCATTCAATCGTCAAAATACAAGTTACCAAGCATCAAGACATCATCGGGAAGTCCATTTCAATAATAAACAAAATCAATATCAACAAAGAAGAAATCAACAGTACGAACCAACAAGAAATGCACAAAATGCAGTTTATCACAATGAAAGACATGTCAATCATGAATCACACATGCCTGGGAACGCAAAACCTGTCCTCTTAAGGACAAACCTTAAGTCTTATTAACTATAAGTTTATTAAAATTATGAAACATTTAGACGTTGTTATGGGAATGTCCCAGCTTCAATTACAAATGATTGTGCGGCACAAATAAATTATCAAAGTCGAACCAAGCCTTTTTTAGATCATGCCAGTTGGAAAACGTATCGAAAAAAACGAACGCAGTGACACAGACACCTATCATGGTAGATCCAAAAGTTTTGAATTTATCAAAAAGAAATCTTCAACAACTTGAGGTGAATTTGCTGATGAAAGGTCTTAAATTTACTTCCACCCAAAATGCAATGTTCTCGAATTAAAGACTGATATTCAAAGTTATACAAGGCGAGTTCGTTTGATGGAATTTTATCACAGCAATGACAACCAGAATATTCACGAAAATTTCAGCATAAGAAAAAAAAAATCTACTTTTATACCTACAAAAGGTAGAAATCAAACATTAGACAAATTGTGTGAAACTTTGGAATCCATTGACTTATCTAGTAACATTAACTCTAAAGTCTCTAATAGCAATCAATCTGAGTTGAATGCAATTCACAACCTATCATGTGACACTGACATCATCATAAAAGAAGCAGATAGAGGTGGTACAGTGGTCATAATGGATAAACATTTTTATGAAAACACAATTTTACTTATGCTCAGTGATGAATCATTTTACAAAATTATACAAGTCAACGCCGATAACTCTACTATAACAAAAATTCGAAACCTTCTTTGTGTATGTACCGAAACAAATCTCACAAAAGCCGAGATATCGTATCTTACAAATTTTGAATATGAAGAAAGTCAATTTTACGGCTTGCCTAAAATTCACAAGTCTCAACAGATAAAAACTGCAGTGATGAAGCAGAATGCGGAATACATCATTTGTCCCTCTCCCACTGACCTCAAATTTCGACCAATTGTTGGAGGTTCAAAGTCATCGACACAAAGGTTAAGTGAGTTCATTGATTTTATCTTGAAACCGTATTGCAAAAAAAGTTGAAAGTCTTATTCGAGACGATTTAGATTTTTTGTGTCAATTGCCTTCTACAGTCAACCAAAATTCAATTGTAGTCAGCTTTGATGTAAGTAGTATATAGTGTGACATCCGGCGCGACGCTTCGCTTCGCTTTGCTTCGCTTCGCTTGCGCCGGATGTCACACTTTTGCGGGTTATTTTTCGAAAATCAAAATTTCAAAAATTTCAAAAATTTAGGTAGACTTCAAATTTCACGTGGCCGAAGGTCGAAGGGCGAAAATTTAAGCGTTTTTAAAAATACCCAATTTTTCAAATTTTTCAAAATCTCAAAATTTGAGAATTACAATTTTACACCCGCCCTTAAAATCATGACCGTTCCAGGACACCGAAAATCATAAAAGTTGAGAATTTCAAATTCATGAGTTTAGACGTTTTTCAGGTTTTAAAATATATCATGTGTCTAAAAATATTTCTTTAAAAGTGGAAGAAACAAAAGTGGAAGAAACAGCAAGAATATATCCTTCAATATCATATGAACGTAGTTCTGCTACCCCCTCCCTTCTGTCTTCTAGGGGTCCCTTAAGAAATTTTTTTATTATAAAATGAGCAACATAAATAAGTTTTTTAAATTATATGGAACGCAAACTACGACAAATTTCGACCTAAAGAAAATCGCAAATGAATTAGGAATAAAGAATTTTCATGTTCTAATGAGAGGCGAATTACAATTCCTAAAAAATAAGCCAACAGGAACCTTCAGTTCCCGGAACAAAGTTCCATCAATAACTGTAAATTTCGTAACCAATCTCCATACGTCAGATGAAAAAGGCGTACATTGGTCAGCAGGTATGTCTAATAAAAACGGAGATAATTACTATTTTGACTCATACGGTCTTCCACCTACAAACGAAGTTAAAAAATTACTTGAAAATGGAACTTATAATACATTTCAAATTCAAAAACCGGGAACTACTTACTGTGGTCAATTATGTCTTTATGTTTTATTTAAATTACAAAAAGGAGTATCATTTCTTGATATTATGTTAGAATTGAATAATAAAAATAATAATAATAATAATGATAATTAAAAAGCTAAAGCTCAGTTCGTTGTAATTCATTTTGATAAAAACGGCCTCTGATATCCTCATTATCTGAATCTTTAATTTCATAAGTAAACGGATAAGTTGGATTTATTTTACAAATTTCAAATATTTCTTTAGTCCAATAGCCAACAAAACCTTTTTCAAATTTATTCTTATATTTAAATATTCTAACTCTATCTCCAATTTTAAATTTCGGCTTAAGTTTCTGCAAATTCGGATTACTCTCATTCAAATTATTATTCTCGAATATTTTCTTTCGTATCAAATCAGGGTCGTCAGAAGCATTCTTTGGAGTTTCTTCAATACCAGAATGAACTTTATTATTGTACTCTTCTACAACTCCTGGTAATATCTTCAACCATTTCTGATTTCTTTGCTCAGTAAATTTCTTGAATAATTTATTTTTTAACGTCCGATTGAATCTTTCTATCACTACAGCTTTTCCAGCGTTTTCAGTTGAATAAACAGTTTCAAATAGTGGCTGAACGTTTCGGTTATAAAATTCCGACCCTTTATCAACAAACAATTTTTTTGGCTTTCTCTTATTTTCTTTAAAGATTTCTTCAAACGCATATTTAACTGAAAGAACACTTTTATTTTTTAAAGGCTTTACCCAAGCGTATCGTGTATATAAATCTATAACGGTCAATGCGTATTTGTAGTCCCTTTCATTCGGCATATGAATAAGATCAGCACTCCAAATATCATCTTTATTAAATACTTTTACCTTCAATAAATATTTAGGCCTTCTGTATTCTTTATGAATTTCAGACGCATAGCGTCCTAGGTCATTCGACATTTCGGAGGCGTAGGTTCGAGCGTTGCTCTCAGACAGCTTTGCTGTCGTTTCATTTAAACCCTGGCCGAATAATATTTTAGCTTGTAAAGCTTTCTTAACAAACATTCTTTCAATTTTTTCTCTAAATGTAGGATTCTGAATACTATCTAATTCTTGAATCATCTTCTTATCAGCTGCATGTCGAGAACTTAGATCATGATTTCGATAAGCTAAATCATGCCTGTAAGCTGCGGCATCTACTCTATTTATCGGTTCTTCACCTGGTTTCGGATTATTATTCTCATCTAGTCTTATATCTAATCGAGTTCCTGGACCAGTATATGAATGATTAGGAAGATGTTTTTCTTTCGAATATTTACTCCAAATAAATCCAGGAAAGTTTTCTAATGTTTTTTGTATATCACCACCGAAGTGGTATGGAACTTTGTTCTTGTCACCTCCAATATGTTGACAATGTGAGTTTTTATTTTTGTTTAATAGATAATTCAATAAATCTAAATTAGAAATTTTTAATTTAATTAAATTTTCGGAATTTGTGGAATTCATTTTAAAAGATAAAAAAAATTAAAAAGATAAAATAAATGTTTTACCTTATGGACCAAAGGTCCTGAGGTTATTACCGAATCATACTAGGACTTAGATATATTCCAGAACCATCCTTAGTTTCTTTAATTTCAATTAAATCATCAACATTGTGGAGAATATTTTTAAGAACTCGTTTTCCTTCATCAACTAATTTTAATTTACTAATAAAATTATCTACTACTCCTTCACCCCTAGCAACTTTCTCTAACTCTCTATTATGTCGTTTTTGTTCTTCTAATGCTGCCTTCTCTGATTTATTTTTATTTACTGCTTGGACAATACCAGCTGTCCCACCTGCAACACTTCCTGCTGCAGCTATGCCACCTATTATTAGTGGAATTAATGGGAGAATCCCGCCATTCTTTTCTTCTTGTAATTGAATATTCTCTATCATTGGTTTACTTATGTAATACTTTTTTTTGTTAATAGTAATAGTTTTAGGGGTATTTTTGTCAACAATATTACGTAATTTTAATTCAACAGTTTTATTATTAATATTACTTTTCGCTTGCGACATTTTTAATAAAAAAATTTTAAGTTATCAAAAATTTAAATCTATTCTAGTTATGAAAAAATTTCAAGTTACCAAAAAATTTTAAGTTACCATAATTTTTAATCTATTCTAGTTATTAAAAAATTTCAAGTTACTAAAAAATTTTAAGTTACCAAAAAATTTTAATCTATTCTAGTTATGAAAAATTTTAAGTTAAGAATTTTTAATCTATTCTAGTTATGAAAAAATTTTAATTAACTTATCAGAGCGAAGCTCCTCTGGCTTTAGCCTATCCTTACCATCTTTCCATTAAGAATTTCAATAGAATATTTTACATCTTCTAGCAATAAACCATAGGCCATCAATGAAGTTGTGGAATCTTTCTTTTCAATATTAATTGTTACATCACAACCATTTTTAATAATATCTTCAGATTGTGCACTTAAATCGAAACAGAAAATTGGATATAAATGTCTCCAATCTCCAGGAGTTAATTGTGGTTCAACTCCAAATTCTGTACAAAGATTTCGATAACAATCATATCCTTCCATAAATTGATTATTGGTATCATCGAATCTTAATGGATCAATTGGATATCGGGTTTGATTTAATGAAACTTGTAAACTTCGAATTGTATTAATATGAAAAATATTGTTGTTCTTATCAAAACTTGGAGAATTATTTCTTTGAAATGTTAGTAATAAATATCTTGGAGTATTCGCAGTTCTAGTAAAATGCCAGTTAAATCTTTGTTCGGAAAAAGTTACTGAACTAGCAGTACGCTTTAGAAAATTTACTGGAATTGGTTTGTTAGTATTTAATCTTTTTGCAATAGCTGTTTCAACCTCTAAACTAGGAGTAATATGCTTAATCCACCATTCAAGTCTATCAATTTTTAAATATGCTTTTTTCCCAGTCTTACCAAAAAAGATTAATTCATTATTTGCTGTACGATGAATTATTAATTTAAATTTTAATTGATATGATATTTTATCATAATCTAAATATCCGAATAATGGAGACAATGACCAATTAACTGTCTGTTTACTTTTCTTGTTAAATTCACGTCTTTCTTTATATGCTTCATTATTTGTTTTATTTAAATGTTTTGCAATATTTTCTACATCTTTCGCAATTCCTGCTGCATCTGTTCCAGCGTGAGTTAAATCATCAACAATTATACCATCATTAGTATCAGGAAACCAACCTTCGATTTCATACTTTTTATTATTTTCACCAATTGTTATAAATCTAAGCATTGTATCAATTACACCTGGAGAATCACTTATTGTTTCTATATTTTGAGTTGCAACATCTAAACGCATTTGTGTAAATAATCTTGGAAAAAAATTATTCTCTAATGCAATATTATCGGTTTCTGGTAATGGTGTTGTAAAATTAGCATCACTATATAAAGAATATTCACAATGTAAAAACGAATCAGGTAAATATATATAACTCTGCTGATTATCAACTTCAAAAATTAAATCACCTCCAGTATTTACTCTACTGGAAGATCCGGGATTCATAGCAATTCTTATATAGTCATTCTTTTTTTGATTATTACTGACGAACGGAGGATCGTCTAATCTAAATTTATTTTCGATAAGCGAAGACATTTTTATAAAAAATAATTTGACTTTTTGTTTTTCTCACAGACAGAAAAAAATTTTACTAAAAAAATTACTAAAAATTTTTACTAAAATATAATTTTTAGAATTTTGCTAGACCAGCTCCGCTACAGCTTTGCTGGTTAGACCGAAGGTTGCTGCTCACGCCATTACCTCTTATTTCTTCAATTGTTTTTTTATTATTTTTATTTTCATTATGTTTACTATCAGACGGAGCTCTGCTCCTCAAGGTTTCCCCAACAGCAATGTTAGCAATTTTGTTCTTTGTTTCATCTGAAAGTTTTTTTAATTTTTTTAGTTCTTCGGAATCATTCCTAAGTTTACGAATAGCTTCTAGTTGTTTTAATTCGTTTTGAGACTTGACAGCATTTGATATTGCACTAGCTGTACTACCTATAGCAGCTGCTCCTTTTGCAGCAGATGTAATCAAATCTCTATTATTTTTAATTAAGTTAACGATACTACCAATACCAGAGAAGATCCCAGCTCCTTCCGTGTGAACGGCACCTGCGGTGCCTAGGAACTTTTCTGTTCCGACTGTTTCTCTATTATCATAATGATAAACAGGATTCATACGTGGTTCATGAGCAATTTTTTGATTTGAAGCAAAATGTTTAAGATTGTGTTTATAAATTATAGGCATTTTTTAGGATTAAATTTGACTTTTGAGAAAAAATATTTACGATTGGTTAGTAACCTGAGGACCTTTGGTCCGATCGGCTAAAGCCTCGAGGAGCTTCGCTCCGATTGGTTAGTAACCTGAGGAGCTTCGCTCCGATCGGCTAAAGCCTCGAGGAGCTTCGCTCCGATAGGTTAGAAACCCAAGACTTCGTCGATCAAGATTTACGTTTGTGAATGGACAACAACTTCGAGATAACTTTATTAATTGACTGTTGCACTTTATCTATTGCGTCAAGCAGCGTGTGATGTACTTTAATTTCTTTTCTATTAACTTGCATTTTCTGCTGATTAATCTTCAATGCCGTTTTAAGAGCATTTAACTTAATTTTAAGAACATCTAATTGTCTTTTAACAGAATCTAACTGTTCTTTATTTTCTTTAGAGTTTTCCTGTAAATTTTTCTTTAATTCATTTTCTAAATTGATTTTAAGAGTTTTCATTTTATCAACTTTTTGATTAAGTGAGTTTACTTCATTTATTATTCTATTCATCTTTTTCATTTGATGAGTAATTTTAGAACTCAATTCATCAACACTTTTTTGGAATGTAGTTTGTAACTGCTTTAAATTTTTTTTAATTCTTTCAGGTAGTTTTTCTATTTCATCTTCTAATTGTTCTTTTAACATTTTTATCTGATGTTTATTTTTAATTACAGCAGATTTTAAATTTAAAGAAAGTAATATTAAAATTTTTGATTGTTCAGAAATCTTTTTAAAAAGTTTTGCTATATCTGCTTCTAGCTCTCTATCCTTTTTATCAAGTTTTAATAATTTTTCGTTTAATGATTTGTCATTAAGTTTTAGCAACTTTAATTCATTCATCAGTGGAACCAAAACATCGTTTATATATTTTTCCTTTAAATCATTGATTTGTGTATCAACATATTGTTTATTTGTTAACTCTGTATTTTGTTGCGGAAGAATAGAAAGATGCAATGGTCCAGATAAAACGTCTCCAGTTTTCATGATATAATTTTCTATCTCTATTTCTAATTCACGATTATTCGGGATATATGCACCTCCACCAACATTTGGTAACATCATTTTTAAAACAATAAAAAAGCAAAATTTTTTCTAATAAAAATAAAAAAATAAAATTTTTTCTAATAAAAATAAAAAAATAAAATTTTTTCTAATCAAAATAAAAAAATGGAAAATCCAAATTTAAAAAAATTATATTCGCCCGCATCATCCTGTTCTTCTTATTCGACGAGATCAACGGGATTTGAAAATAAATGTTTTGATAATAATAATAATAATAATCCATGTATAGATGTTAATATTTTATTTCAATTACAAGCCGAAATATTTAGAGAACAGACTAAAGGTCTACCTTCTATAGAAACTAATTATTGTTTATTTCCGGGGGATCCATTTATTAAATTTATGGAGATTGTAAGTAAATATAATGATGTAGCTTATGTTGAATTAAATAAAGAAAATATGGTTATAATAGGTCATAATAATGTTTATGGATTTATTAGAGTAGTGTTACCAATTAGTAATACTGATTGGATAGAAACTAAAATTATTAATTATATCAATATTAAAGAATTAGTTAAAAAATTAAAATCTTTTTCGAAAGAAAAAATTAGATTATTTGTTGACGATCAAAATCAATATAACATTCACATAGAGAGTAAAAAACATAATGAAGAATTATTGTGTCAAGTTTATTATAGAGACACAATTTATAAACAAGAAACATTAGAAATGCCCCAAAGATATGATGATGATACGTATATAGGATTATATTCCAACTTAAATATTAATTTATTAAAATCTTATATAAATGGTTTCGCTCAACAAGAGAAAATTTATATGTGGACAACACCTTATACTATTAACAATGACCATAATCATAATCATAATCATAATAAACGAACTGAAGGTTCTAGGGCTTTGCCCGATCTTAAAGAATCTTATGATAATAATGATAATAATATAGATGATAATAATTTAGATGATGATAATATAAATGATGATTCTGAAACATCTGAAAATGGTGTAAATGGTAAAAAAGATTATAAAAATATTAGTAATTATAAAAATTTATCTAAATTTCATTTTCTTACAATTGAAAATAATAATGATGGTATAGTTGAAGATACTGTTAGACAACTATGTGTTGGGTCTACAAAATTTAAATTAGGATTTACATCTAATCAATTTAAAATTTTATCATCTTTAATAAAAACTAAAAGTGATACAGATTATGGTGGTGTTATTAAATTTTCCAAAAAAGATCAAAGACCAATATTTTTCTCTATTATATTATTATCAGATAAAAGATGTAATTTAGAGTTAGATATTCCAATAAGAGAATGGTATCCAATCCCAAAAAGTGTAATTTATGATGTTGAAGAAACAATTTATGATGATGATGAAGAATCAATTGATGATGATGATGATGAAGAATCAATAGTTAGTGAAAATAAATTTAAATTATCTTTTGATAAAACATTATATGATGAAACTTAATATGATAAAACTTAATAGAAAATACCAAAATATTCGATAAATATATTTTCATATGTAATAAAATTTTTAGATGTAATAAGTTTTTAGATGTAATAAGTTTATAGATGTAATAAGTTTTTAGATGTAATAAGTTTTTAGATGTAATAAGTTTTTAGATGTTATGAAATTTTTAGATGTTATAAAAAAATTATTATTCCCACGTGTCATCATCATCACTTAAATTACTCTCACAGATGATTGTTTGAAATATTTCAGCTTGAATATCTTCTCCGTTATAAGGTAACATAATTTCATTTTCATCAGGTGCTTGACGTTTAAGAATATTTATTTGACCAGAAAATTTTTTTTCTTCAGTATTATTATTTTTATCAGGAATACTAATTCCAGTTTCTAAAGATCTTTTCCATGGTTTATTAACTGTAGTCGATAATGTTTTCCCCGAATATAATTTTAGAAAATCTTCTACTTTTACTTTATCTTGTGAATATCCTTTGAATGTTTTCTTTTCACTAAGTCTCCCTTGCTCATCTACAGTAATACAATATTTTACTTTAGGTGCAATAAACATTGCAAAAATAATTCCACCATTTCCATAATCATTTTTCCCTTGACACAATTCTCCTCCAACATATCCAGCAGCGTCTAATTTATTAAAGAGCTCATTGGAAATATATATTGAATCAGTATCTGTATAATGAATGTATTTTTCTTTGAAACCATTAATTTCTAAAATAAAGTTATTCATGATTCTTCTAGAGTGAGAAAGAATGAAAGAACCTAAGTGTGATGGCATGAATGACGTCTTCCCATCTTTTACAATATTAGTTTTGAGAAATTCATCATCTTCCATTTCTACTTTCGCTAAATATTGTTCATCATTTAATTTTTCATAATCTTTTACTTCTTGAGTGAAATTTTTTCTCAATGTATTCTCATTCCATAAATGATATTTAGTGGTTATATCTTTTTGCACAGTTTTGCCATATAGCGAATTCATCAATAATTTAATTAACTCATCACCTACAGTATTTCCTTCTGTTTTATATCTTTTTCTCAAATTAAAAAGTTTTTCAATATAATTTCGAAATGGTGAAACTTGATAATTTTTTTCATAAATTATACCATCAGTAATATGTAAGATTTTCCCCCCACATCTAACAATTTCTTGTATGTCAACAGAAGTTAATACATCATAACATATACCATTTCTAAACCTGATTACTTTTACATGAGAATTATTATTTTGATTTTTAACTTTATCTTTAATAGGAACTGGTTGGAAAAACATATCATTCGGATATTGAAACACAACAGAGAATATTCCAGTTTTAGGTCTAAATGTTTGAGTATTAAATTTATATACTATTTCCCGCTCTTCTTCTTGTCGAAATTTTCTAGCTGATTCAGCTTTAGGGTATTCTGAATTTTCATCATACATAGCTGATGGATATAAAGATGTTGCATCAAAAGCCATTAGAAATTCATTTTTTTGTTCAAGTAGTTGATTTGAAATTTTCTTACAAATTTCAGTTTTATCTCCTAAATCTCGATACTGTTTCATTAACTCTATTAAATTATTTCCAGGGGACAAACCCCCACCAGCGTAGCGACCAAGGGACAAAGTCCCCCCAGCGCAGCGACCAGGTAAATACTGTTTTAATATTGGTAACAAGATGCTACAAAATGGCGATATGTATTTTCTTATATTTGCTGAAACTCTTCCACCTTTAACAGATTTTCTAATATAATTTCTAGCCCATAAATCTATATGAGAATGAATATTTATATTGTCATTTTGTACGCTTTTCATCCAACCGTTAAATGTTAAAGCAGAGGATGTTAAATTAGTAGTTATATCTTCACCAACTAAATCTTGCATAACATTATTATATTTGTAGATACAAAAAGCTAAAGAAAGAATATCGTTAACTAAATATGGTCTCCATTCAATTTCTTTTTCTTTATAATTTTCATGTGTTATGTCTCCAATTTCATAATTTAATTTACACACATTCGTAGGAATTTTAAAATTCTCACACCATTTAGAAAGACTTGTTTTTACATGTTGATAACTACATTTCATTATAATAGTTTGAAGTGCTAATTTACCTGAAGGTGAATCTTTTTTCATATTGTTTTTAAATCTAAAAGATTTTTGAATGTATCTACTAACACATTCAGTTGTATAAGGATTTTGTAATGAAGCAGTCAATATACCTCTTGAAGTTTTAAGAGGCGGTTTAGATAATTTAAAATTAGCTTTTATCGGAAAATAGGAATCAAAACCTGATGAATTGTGAGCTATTAAAGTTACTCTAGAATAATTAAATTTTCCAAGAGTTTTAAAAAATTGATGGATCGGACATACGTCCTCTGGGTTTCCCCCGATCGAACATTCATCATCCTCAGTTCTCGTAAATATTTTCACACAATTTTGAAGTTTATTAAATTCTAATTCAGTTAAATTATTATACTCATTAATCTGTTTTTTAAGTTTTTTAATTTCATCTTCATCTTTTGATCGTTTAATTTTAATCATATCACTTAACAAGCGTGTTTCTAATTCTTTCAATCTTTGTTTCGGTAAGCAACATATAAATTTATTAAAATTAATAGCTCCTACAGCATAAGGAATAGGATGAGCTGTTGAACAGTTAGGATCAGGAAAAGTTTCGAGATCCCAAATATATGTTGAACTATAGTCAATTTTTTTCTTTGTTATGATTTTATATGGACGCGTTGTTAGATTTTCATCAGTAACTGTTTTATATATGGGTTTGAAATTATTTTCAATTTCTCTAATAGCTTTTAATTTATGAAATTTATCAATTAAACAATAGTGACCAATTGTTGAACCTGCGTGAAAATAATTGTAATAAACATAATTATGAAACGTTTCAATTCCTCTAGGATTTAAATGACGATTGGCAGGACTATAATATTGAGCACATTCTCCAAAATATTTATTGAATTGAGAAAATTTGCAGTTTGACATTACTCCTGTTCTAGATGTGGCTTTCTCTTTATATAAAAAATTATTAAACATTTCTTTCATCATTTCTCCTTGTTCTTCATTAAAACCTCGTAAAACATTATAACATTTAATAAAACAAAAATCTTCAGAAGGAATATAACAATATTCACCGAAATATTCTTTGATTCTATATTTCATATTAATCCCTGCCCCTCTATGCGATCTTTGTACTAACTTCATTCCAAAATCTTCATATTTAATATTACCTGTAAAAATCCATTCGTTAGCATCGGATTTCTCATCCAGATTCGAAAACCATGTTTCAAATGATTTTTTATTATAGAAGGTTACGTAAAAATTTTGAATTATATTTTCCTGATCTTTAATAACTTTTCCAAGTAAATTGATAATTTTACCATTTGCTAAAAGTTTCCGCATATCATTTACTACATTAATAAAAGATACATTTTCATATTTAATTTCATTTGGATTAAATAAATTACATAAATCATCACCAAGTTCATCCTTAATTCTATCATCAAAAAAGATATCAGTAATAGGGGTTTCTAATATTTCTTTTGTTCCACGTTTCTGTTTTTTAGTATTACGTCTAATACTACGCCTAGTACGTTTCTGTTTTCTAATACGTTTACTACGTTTACTATGTTTAATTTGCGCATCAAACTCAGCAATTTGTTTCTTGATTAATTCATCAATCCTAGACGTTTGTCCGAGAGACATTTCACGATTCATATTTTTTAAAAGAAAAAATGAATTTTACATAGAACCTCGGTTCCGTTTTTTACATATACACAGGAATATGTAATTGATGTAATGTTTCTAATTCATGTGTTGTTAAATGTTCTTTCTTAACCAACCACCATAAATTATTATACGCCAAAAATACTCGGAAACTTCTTAAACAAAGTGGAAAGTCTTTTGTTTTAACACACGGTTGAATACCATGTTTTGTTTTATAATCTGTAACGAGCGCTACGTATTTATGATGATAATAAAATCTAACTTCTTTCTTCGAATTTACAGGATTTGTAGGATGACGATAATCTTTTAAAACTGGTACATGTTCTATCTTATAATCATTCAACATATTTTTTTTTATTTTTATTAACAAAAAATTTATAAGAAAAAATTGTTCGGTCACTCTGTTCGGTCACTCCGTTCGATCACTCCTCGAAAATATTTTCTATAACTCTTTCATGAATTTTTTTATCAATATTAATTGTAATAAATCCATAATCTTTTGACCAAGCATTGTTACACGATTGTTTAAATTCATCTTTATTTCTTACACATAAATCTCTTAACAAATCACTTAAGTTTCTTGCATTTATTTCAAATAGTATAAATATATTTGCATTCTTTCTAATAACACTTCCGTCTAATGAATACATACTTTGTGTTAAATAAAAAACACTACAGTTATTATGTCTACCTCTTGTGAAATAATTTCTCTGAACTGACTGATTTCTATCATTAACACAATCATCAAAAATTACACAATGTTTCATTGTTTTATCTAGTTTACTAGGATCTTGCATATTACCACTATCATCTATTAATTGTATTTTTATATGCTTATTTTTATTAGTTTCTACTAACTGATTATTTGTTGTTGCTTCTTCACACCACGAACTTATTTCTTCTTCATCTTCAGATTTTTCATATTCTTTGAATAATGAAGCAATTGCAGTTTTTTAAGATTATTTTCAAATCCATATTTTAAAAATTGATAGACGGGTTGTTCTGCTGTTGTTGTATAAATTATAAGATTATTATAATCCAAAAAATTTGGAGTCGTTAAAATTTTAAATAATAGATATGTTTTTCCACATCCTGATCTTCCACAAATAACTGACAAAACTTTATTAGATAAATTTGGATGATGATTAAATTTAAGTTTTTTTTTATTTAATGGTAGTACTTCACTCATTTTTTAATAAAAAAATTTATTTTTATTTTTTTTGTTTCTAAAGAAGAAGAAAATTAAACTTCTCTAGCTTCGCGTAGGAGTTTATACCTCTCGAACGGGAGTTTATACCTCCCGAACGGGAGGTTATACCTCCCGAACCAAAAGATCTATCATAATCTCTTCACCTCCAAAATTTATTTCTTTTCCTTTTTCATCAGTGATTCTCATGTTAATGTTGTTAATAGTTTTTCTTGTAATAGGGAAATATATTAATGTTTGTGGAATTACATTTAGTCTATAGCCAATGGGTACAGTAAAAGCTGGAAAACTGAATATTAAATTTGATAATTTACCATTTATATATCCTCCTTCAATAATGTCACAATGTACAACAATTGAATTTATTTCAGTTATTTTTGGAATCTTCTCACCTAAATGATAACCTTGACTATAAGTTTGTTTATTAAATCCTAATAGCTTTGACAATGATCTATCATGATTAAAATCAACTTGATGATTTTCGTCTAAAGTAAGAGAAAATTTATTAACTGCCGGTTCAACTGCAAAATGTAATTGTTTCTTATCTTTAAATGGTATACCTAAATGTCTCTTAATTTCATTTGATATTGATTCAACTTCGTAAGAACCAGGAAGAAAAGTTAGTATTTTCCATGTTTTACCTTTATCAGTAGAATATCTAAATTGATCATTCGCATCTTTGATAACGTTTTGTATAGTGTTAAATGTGGAGAAACTAGTCAATGCAATTTGATAATTTTTTTTTGTTCTAAATGTAGAATGGGTTCTAAATTACAAGTGTGTGATGAAGTAGTTGTTATAATTCTTAACGTCGTACTAAATTTTGATGAACCCAAAATCTCTGTCAATTTTTCTAAATGATTATTAATTTTGTCTAAATCTGCTGAACACATTTTTAAACTAAAAAAATTAAATAAATATTATAGATAAAAATCGTAGATAAAAATCATAGATAAAAATCATAGATAAAAATCATAAATAAAAATCATAGATAAAAATTAGAAACAACATATTTCGGCTATATTTTTATAATCCTCTTCATTTAGAATTTTCTTTTCTAACAGTCTTTTCAATATAGCATGAATTTCATTGAAACTAGAATTATGTCCTTCTTTTATTGCAGATATTAAAATATTTAATCTATTTAGTAATTCTTGTGGATCATCTGGTAAAAATATGGTTGTTTCTGTTTTCTGTTTTTCAGATAAACCTTTTCCTACTTTAACTCCCGTTGATAATAAATTTTCTAATTGTTTATAACGTCTAAGAGTTTTTACTGCACCAACTCTATCTAACATAGCTTTATATTTTATAAGATCATCTACAGCATAATTATTTAAATCTGCTCCTCTTAAAAGATTAACAAAATTTCTATCTAAATTAAAAGGAGATTTATCTGGTGAAAAAATTAAACCTCGAAAAGGTTGTGGAAATATTTCTTTTTGTCCGAGATAAAATCTAGGTATTGTTTTTCCATCTATAAATGAAATAGAATGTTCAAATTGCATAGATTTTGGTAATTTCTTATTAATGTTTGATTCTAGTAATCCATAGTCATCTAATATGGTTTTGTGCTCTGGATCTGTTATATCAATTTGTTTATCATTATTTGTAAGTTGCTTTTCAAGAGTTTTAAATGGTTTCATAGTTTTTTCAAAATCAGTTTTTACTTGCTCGGTTTGCTGCATTTTTTCAAACATATCAAATTGAATACCAGTTTTTATCATTCTATGTTGAAGATGATTTTCTTTCATAATATTTCTTTGTTTTATTAACTCTTCTAATTGTTTTATTCTTTTAAAATTATCAGCTCTAATTTTATCCATTTTTAAAATATAATATTTGAATTTTGTGGTAACATTGGAATACAGCAAAAACATTTTACTGAACAAATTATTTTTTTATTGCTTTGTTGTTTGACATCTTTTCGTTTAAAGTTTTCTCGTTTTAAGTTTTGTTTAATAAAGTTTTGTTTAATAAAGTTTTGCTTAAATTTTCGCTTAAAGTTTTTAGCTCTTCTAAAAAAATTTTGTCATTTTCTTCATTAGAAATTTTACCATCACTAGAAATTTTGCCATCCTGTCTATTCTTATCATCAACTTTTTCGGACTGTAATTGAAAGGTTTGATTTACTTCATTAGCTATTAGATCAAATTTTTCAATCTCATCTAACGTAATAACATTATCATCACATACTCTTTGAAAGTAGTAATGTAGTTTATCATAAACTTCCTTAATATGTAAATGCTTAGTTTTTAATGATTTTCGTTTCTTAGTTATTAAAGATTTATCTAACATTGTAACAAGTGAAGTTGCGAAAACACCCGTACCTGTTAAAGCTGTAGCAACTACTGGAATTACTAAAACACCAGAAGATATAACAATAGTGAGAGCGCCTAAACTTATTGTTAAGAATATGCCAATTCCTTGTGTTACATTCTTAACTTTAGTCCATCTCTTTCTTAATTTTTTATAATGCTCTAATCTTAATAATAATTGAGATTCCTTATCTTTCATATAACGTACTCTATCTTTGTGTTTTTCTTTATTCATTTTTTCAATGTCCATTAAAGTAGAACTACGTTCATATGATAACGAAGGATATATTCTTGCGGTTTCTTCCATTTTTAAAGAAATATTTTGAATAAATATTTTGAATACAATCTTCTGAATTTTGATTTAAATAGAAATACGCAGTTGTTTGTTTGGCGTATATTTCTAAGAACACAGTCAGACCAAAAGCTCTGGGAGAGGATGGGACGAAGAGGGAGAGAGAAGAAAGGAATTGTTTGCCAGTATGAATCGTAGATTAGCAATTGTATTTTTTGTTTACTCCAGTATAGCTCTACTGCCCAATACCGATGCAATCGTACATGTTATGAGGATAAAAAACTACTCTTCATTCCACGAAAAATATCCTTTTTTGGGAAGAAATGCATCTTAATGCACATTTTAATTAGTTTTTGCAGAAGAAGTCGCTAATCTTAGTTTTGTTTCGCTTGACTTGGTTTGACGTTGAACATTGAAGTGGTGACAGCTGCGGCGGCTTGTGGCAGACAATAGCGCCAATGCGGGTATGATTTAGTCGCTTCGCTGGGGCAAAGGTCATAAAGATTCTCTCTCTCTCAGGAACAGGTGCTGCCATTATTCCAAGTATTACAATTTCATTCTTACTGCTGTGCATTCATTCTGTGAGCGTTCTACGAGACTGACTTTGTTTGCAATCACTTCATGTCTTCATCCTGGAATATATCATCAACACCTCTAGAACGAGCATTTGCAGTCTTCTGCGATTCAATTTTCCCTCTAATAGTTCCTGACCAGCAAGCACTGTTTAAAGATTTGGCTGTAAACTTCATTGAAGAAAATTTGAAAAAGAAGAAAGCAACTGTTGACAAAAACAAAGAAGAGGAAGTGAAAGACCTTATTTCAAATTCATTTGTGGATACAGAGTTGGAGGAATTTTATCCGGAGAAAGTGGACTATTTTTCTATTCCTACCTGTATAGATTCGTTGAAAAAACTAATTTTGACAGAAAAGAGAGGTAACCAAAGATTGTTAATTTCATATATTAATCAAGGTAAGGTATTGTGTAAGTTGAAAACATTAATCAAGTGTTCATTTGTAAAGTTCATTAAATGTTTGAATGATGAACACCAAATCTATTTTTCTAGAACGTATGTTAGTTTCTTAATCAAGTTGTATAGACTATCTCTCGAATTCCCGAAACTCAATACTTCAACATTGAGTATTCATTTTGTTAAAAAGCACTTGAACCAAATTGAGGACTTTCTCACAAATGAAAAAGAAAAAAGACTGTTGGAATCTTATGATGAAATTTGGGGAAAAAGAACTGGTGTAACTCAAGAAATAGACGAGTTAAATTTATGAAGTTTTGTAACTGTATTTTCAGACTTCAGAGAACGTGGTTAGTGTATTTTCAGACTATACTTTTAAAGTGAATGTAAGTAATTTATTTCAACCTTGTTCTGCTGAAGAATTTAAAGTTGAGAACAACGTTCTCACTTTGCAAGTGTATTTTCAATCTATACTTTTAAAGTGAATGTAAGTAATTTATTTCAACCTTGTTCTGCTGAAGAATTTAAAGTTGAGAACAACGTTCTCACTTTGCAAGTGTATTTTCAGTCTATACTTTTAAAGTGAATGTAAGTAATTTATTTCAACCTTGTTCTGCTGAAGAATTTAAAGTTGAGAACAACGTTCTCACTTTGCAAGTGTATTTTCAGTCTATACTTTTAAAGTGAATGTAAGTAATTTATTTCAACCTTGTTCTGCTGAAGAATTTAAAGTTGAGAACAACGTTCTCACTTTGCAAGTGTATTTTCAGACTATACTTTTAAAGTGAATGTAAGTAATTTATTTCAACCTTGTTCTGCTGAAGAATTTAAAGTTGAGAACAACGTTCTCACTTTGCAAGTGTATTTTCAGACTATACTTTTAAAGTGAATGTAAGTAATTTATTTCAACCTTGTTCTGCTGAAGAATTTAAAGTTGAGAACAACGTTCTCACTTTGCAAGTGTATTTTCAGTCTGTACTTTTAAAGTGAATGTAAGTAATTTATTTCAACCTTGTTCTGCTGAAGAATTTAAAGTTGAGAACAACGTTCTCACTTTGCAAGTGTATTTTCAGTCTATACTTTTAAAGTGAATGTAAGTAATTTATTTCAACCTTGTTCTGCTGAAGAATTTAAAGTTGAGAACAACGTTCTCACTTTGCAAGTGTATTTTCAGTCTATACTTTTAAAGTGAATGTAAGTAATTTATTTCAACCTTGTTCTGCTGAAGAATTTAAAGTTGAGAACAACGTTCTCACTTTGCAAGTGTATTTTCAGACTATACTTTTAAAGTGAATGTAAGTAATTTATTTCAACCTTGTTCTGCTGAAGAATTTAAAGTTGAGAACAACGTTCTCACTTTGCAAGTGTATTTTCAGTCTATACTTTTAAAGTGAATGTAAGTAATTTATGAAAGTAAAGAAGAATGAAAAGAAGAGAACGCCGTTATATATTTGTGTTTTGCTGTATCCATTTGTTCCAATATCGGATATAAAGGGGCTGATGGTTCTTTTGTTTTTTCATCTTCCATTTTTAAAGAAATATTTTTAGACACATGATATATTTTAAAACCTGAAAAACGTCTAAACTCATGAATTTGAAATTCTCAACTTTTATGATTTTCGGTGTCCTGGAACGGTCATGATTTTAAGGGCGGGTGTAAAATTGTAATTCTCAAATTTTGAGATTTTGAAAAATTTGAAAAATTGGGTATTTTTAAAAACGCTTAAATTTTCGCCCTTCGACCTTCGGCCACGTGAAATTTGAAGTCTACCTAAATTTTTGAAATTTTTGAAATTTTGATTTTCGAAAAATAACCCGCAAAAGTGTGACATCCGGCGCAAGCGAAGCGAAGCAAAGCGAAGCGAAGCGTCGCGCCGGATGTCACACTATATACTACTGATGTAATAAGCCTATACACTAATATCCTATAAATTTCTATCAAATGAAACTCATGCTGTTACCAAATGCAACGATAAAAGATGTGAAACTTGCGAGTATATTACGGAGGGATCATCCTATACAACGTACAGGGAAATAGGCATATATTTAAAATTCAGTGGAAAAAGATATCAATGTTATGGCAGTAAAGAAAGTCATGAGGAATTCAGAAGTCTTTACTTCTTTCTTTAGTAATAATGAACATTTCTGCTTTGATGTAATAAGCCTATACACTAATATCCTATAAATTTCTATCAAATGAAACTCATGCTGTTACCAAATGCAACGATAAAAGATGTGGAACTTGCGAGTTTATTACGGAGGGATCATCCTATAACTTTAACGGCAAAACTTTCAACATCAAACACAACATGAATTGTAACTCTAAGAACTTGATATATATAATGACCTGCTCAAATTGCAAAGCATTTTATATAGGAGAAACAGGTACAACATTACGAAGCAGAGTACGTGTGCGCAAACAACAGATAAACATTGAAGAATATCGTCAACTTAAAGTAAGCAAGCACATGCATTATTGTGGAGCCGGTAATTTTGACATGTTTCCTTTCTATAAGATGCGGTCGAACAATGATATTGAACGCAAGGTAAAAGAAAAATATTTCATCGATATCGATAAGCTACCTCTGAATTCCTCATGACTTTCTTTACTGCCATAACATTGATATCTTTTTCCACTGAATTTTAAATATATGCCTATTTCCCTGTACGTTGTATCACTTGTTAATTAAGCACCTGAAGATAAATTGAAGGCGCTAGTGCTAAATTGCTGTTTTGATTTTTTGCGGGCAGAAACATTTCTGTATATACTTCACCAAATACTGTGATACCAAAAAAATATTTTGCATATATATATTTAAAAGGTATCTAAGCGCCAAACTAAATGGTCTCTGAGCGCCATTATAGGGCTCTGAGCGCCATTTCAATGGCAGATGATATATTTAAAAGGTATCTTAGCGCCATTAAATGGTCTCCGAGCGACACAAGTGGTGTCTGAGCGCCAAAATAGTCTCTAAGCGCCTCAAACACATATGAGCATTTCCACGCGAATGACAACTTTTTGTAAAAAAATAAAAGTTAGATTGGACGGCATCTTTTCACTGAAATATTATGTTGATGCATATATTTTGTGATATTGAAGTTAGTTCATGAAATGAGATGGTCAAATGACACATAAAACAGAAAAGATTCGTTATTCCCATTAGAGTGCCTTTTTTCAGACTGTGATATTGACATGATTGATCATCTGTTTGGCTATCGCTATTTGACATATTTTTACATTTGAATTGAAGCATTCTTGAAAACTTGAAATTTGATAATATCACTTTCATGAACGATGAAATGATAAGATAAATATATAGTTATATAATTGTCATAAGACGATGCTTCGACACTGCTGTAACTGCTTTTATTCTACTGAAAAATCTTGAAATGCAAAGTTTTCGTGCAGAAATTATCAAAATATGGGCTATGTGGATTGTTGACGCATTGTTGAATTTCTACAAACATAGATGTAGTTCATCAAAGTTGAGTCATAAGAGGACAATTGAAGAGTCGTCATATGACGCCAAATTAATTTTCATGAATTTTCCGTTCCTGTATGTTCTAGAATCGGTGATATATCAGCAATAATTTTCATTGGACACATCAAATAATTTGCGCGCCTTGAACATTCTTAATGTGTTTAATAATGAAAGTAAAAGCGATTGAAACATAAAGAAGATAGGTTTACTTCTTTCTACATGTAGCGCAGTCATCTAGCGGCAGATGTAACCATCAGAACAGATGATTGTGACATATTTGGCATTCTTTTTGATGAATGGATCCATCAAAGAGCAAAAATGAACTAAGTAACTTTGTTGTACATGTAGCATCAGCTAATTACGGCTCAATAATAGAAGGTTTCAAATTCAATAGGCCTGCGATGTTCAGCACTTCCATCGAGAATTACGGCTATGCTAAAGAGCACAGAAGTGGATAATAGTACACTAGAATGGAAGTTTGATATCTTGCCTATGCACAATGATGGCACATGGAAAAATCTATGGTTTGTAGATCAGATTCGATCTAAACATTATATCATAGTCGAACTATTTGTCAAGTTGATTGTCGAAATTGTTGACTGCAAATTACAGGATTTTACTGCAATTTACAGAGACAACGCGTACTTGGACCATGTCTTCACGAACTTTTCCCTTGACACCTGGTCCGTAAAGAAGTTAAACCCTATTGCAAATGGTGACCATGCTTGTATTGGTTTGATGAGAAACGCTCAGACTCACAGACGACGTCCGTCAACCACGTCGAAACTTCGCACAAACGTTCCCGAAGCCCTGAACAAATTAAACGATGTGGAATGGTCTGGTGTCATAGCGGAACCTGATCTCAACGAAAAAATCAAAATTTTCAATGAAATCTTAATCGAAGTGATAAACTCTTCTTCAACTCATATCCACGTTAAGCATCGTCGAAATCCACCATGGATAGACCGCACGGTATGCAAATGGCGCCGGGCCAAAACAAAAGCCTATCGTCAAAACAAAATTGAGAAAGTCCCTTTCTTTAACAGAATAATCAATCTTCGTATCGCTACTAAGAAGCAAATGTTTGTCAATGATAAGCTTAACCAAGAACTTAGCCCTAAGCAATGGTGGTCTAATGTCAAGTTTCTCACCAACCGGCACCCCGCTTCTACTGCAACTCCGACTTCTCTGCTTCTCGACAGTGAATGGCTCAGTAACGCAGCAGCTTCCAATAAACTTTGCAATTTTTTTACGTCAATTACTAATATGAAAGCTACAGACGAACCTGAAATATTCCTTCCTTCAGGTACTTTCTTCCCTCCTCCTGAAGATAGAGGGATTCTCGAGCTCTTTGGTTCAATCAAGGAGCACACCGCAGCAGGACCTTCTGGCGTCCCGAACTGGTTGCTGAAACACGGAAGAGAGCAAATCTTAGAACCGATAGCTTGCATCATCAATCAGATATTCAGTGACCTCCACTTTCCAGAGGTATGGAAATCAGCCATAGTACGTCCAATTCTGAAGTTGAGATCTCCATCTATGCCTCAACGTTATCGTCCTATCACTCTCCTTGACACAATATCAAAGATCTGTGAAAGAATAATCTGCAAACAATACAAGAATCAACTAGAGCTACCTAACCAACATGCTTACATCAACGATGGCAGTACAACCAATGCTCTTATTTCAATCTTTGACAAATGGACGCTATCGCTAGACCTGGGATCCCCATACATTCGAGCAGTGATGGTCGATATGACAAAAGCTTTCGACAAGCTTCGGCCGGCGCTTCTCCTACAAAAGCAAGTAGACCAACACATCGACACCAGTCTCATTAATCTTACACAAAGCTTCCTGAATGGTAGAGCGCAATCCGTCCGTCTCAATTCAGTCTTATCAAACTGCTATGACATTACTGACGGTGTTCCCCAAGGCTCTGTACTTGTGGCTGACATACATAAGTGATCTGAACCTCTCAGAAGACCATGACATCTACGCTGACGATATCACCATTTCGATCGCCTCTTCCTGCAAAAACACTAATGATATGAAAGTGAGGGCTCAAGGCTCCATTGATCATTTGCAACATTGGTGTGACTCAAATAATATGCAGATTAGCTCCACCAAAACAGTTGAACTGATAGTAAGCTCGAAAAAAGCCTATGAAAAACCTTCGCCAATCCTTATCGATGGTTCGCCAGTCGCGCAGGTGCATTCTATCAAACTTCTTGGAGTGACTACGGATGCTCGGCTTACATTCCGAGAACACATCAAGAGCTGTAAGCGAACGGCATGTCAACGTATCAACGTATCTCTTCAACGTACCACCGACCCTACGACGTTTCGGTGGAAACCATACTGGACTTCTCCGTCTATATCGAAGCCACATCCGCAGCCTTTTCGAATAGGCTGCACCAGCATGGTTCCCATTTATCACCAATGACCTAAAATCTGTCATCGAACGTGTTGAGCGCACATCACTAAGGACTATCTTTCCTGAAAAGAGCTACGCTGAAGCTATTCGGTTTATTTCATCGCCGCCTATTATTGATCATCTCGACAGTCTATACAAGAAACATTTCCTGAAAATCCTGTCCCCATACCATCCTCTCCACCATCTTCTTCCCCCAACCAGACTGCAAAGCGGTTTGAGAACCTCACGACAAAAGGAATCCCTGTACATTCCAAAAATTCGAACCACACTACGTAAAAAATCCTTCATCATCTCTGGCAGCAAATTGAATAATTCTGGACACATTTGATTATTTTGTATGAATGACCTTTTATATTGTAATCAAGAACGCTCATTGTCGTTTCGGAAATAAATTTGATCTCTCTCTCTCTCTCTCTCTCTATTCTCTTATATTCACATAACACCATCATGAATTGAAGTAGGCCTAGAATAGGCATACTTGAAATAATAAACTATGATAAAATGAATGTCAAATAGAGGTGACATAACTGTCCTCACTAGTCTCATGCCTTATGTAGATACATGCTGGCATGCATGCATGTACTTTTGATTGATAATGAATCTATAGTGCATATCCAAATAATTTTATTCACTTATCAAGTCTTAGGATTTACAGAAGTTATGGCACCGGTATGAGATTCTTGTGACAGCTATATTTTTTGAAGTTTAAGCTTAGGATGAGTATGGATATCCATGAATAAGTGCCATGACTAGGGTATAGGTGGAATCCATTTAGGCCACATCGACTTCGAATTGCTACCGTCGTATCGTGCGGTTTACGAGAAAAGTAATTTACAGGGTGATTCAAAAGTCGCCATACATAGGGAAAAACCTCTTTTTATCCAGAAATACATTTATTAGAGCAACAAAACAAGAAAGTAAAGCAGGGAGTGAACTAAATCAAGTGCTCTATATGAGCACCCTCCAGTAAGTGGCAGCTTCGAATGCGTTCTTCCCAATTGCGTCGCACTTTGGTGAGAATGTCAGGTGAAATGCTACTGCAGGCCTCACGAATCCGGTTCTTCAGGTGTTCCAAATCTCTCAGCTTGACGCGATACACCATAGCCTTCAAATGGCCCCACAAATAAAAGTCAAGCGGTGAGAGATCTGGTGACCTCGGCAGCCATTCCACTGGACCTCTGCGGCCGATCCAATGGACCGGAAATTGTTGGTCCAACCATCGACGAACACAAAGTCCATAATGGGGAGAAGCACCATCCTGTTGGAAATACGTAGGAAAATCTCCGTCTTCCGTCAAAAGGGATGGCATGACATCCTCTGCAAGAAGCTTCAGATATCTTTCAGCAGTCAAGCTGTCTTCGAAGAAAAAGAGTCCAATTATCCTGATATTCCACAATCCGCACCACACCATCAACCTCTCAGCACCTTGCATCTTCGATGGATCCATCCAGTGCTGATTGACATCACTCCAGTATCGAATGTTTTGCCGGTTAACTTCTCCATTGACATAAAAGTTGGCCTCGTCCGAAAAAAAAGGATTCCACTGGAGAAGTCAGAGTCCTTGTCCATCTCGGAAATGGCCCACTCGCAAAACTCCATGCGACGGTCCGGGTCGTCCTCGGTAAGGTGCTCCATCATTTGGATCTTAAACGGATGCCACTTGTTCTCCTTCGTAATGCGGACGATGCTGGACTGACTGACTCCGATTTCTGCAGACAACCGACGTGTACTTTTGGTTGGACTGTTGGCGAAAGCGGCCAGAACACTCGTAGCGGTGTCCTCATCAGTTGATGTACGTGGACGGCCACTTCTTTTTCTATCTTCCACGCTCCCAGTTTCCTTGAACTTGGCGATGAGTTTTGCCTGAGTTTTGTCGTGAGTGACCTGTGAATCGCCGCTGTGCCGTGCGTTGAATTCTGCAGCAACCTTGCGACAGCTTCCCGTTCCAGATAGGAGAACAATTTCGATACGCTCTTCTTTTGACAAAGGCATTGCAGACAAGACAAGAGTGACCTGACTTTGCATTCACCTGACCGCATTCTGACTTTGCTTTTAACCATTTCGATTTCTACGAATACTAATCACCTCTCAAGACTCAGAAGAACAATTATCGAAATCGATGACTACGAACTACGAAGCCTTAGCTTTGGAACAAAGCATGTGTGACTTGTTGTTTTCAATGTATGACTTGTTCCCTGTAGATTTGTGAAACAGGCCAAAGGTGGAGGTAATGGTCAAAGAGTAATGTGCTAATGGTCAAAGAGTAAGAGATGCCGCGCTCGCCTTCACAATAAAATTGAAATGATAGGGAAGATTAAGAAGCAGCAAATGATGGCAAAGATAAGAAACTGACTTTCGGGAAAGTTCTCGTCGAAGTCATCGGTGGCCGCAGAAGCACACAGTCAAGATGAAAGTTCCGGTAAGGAATGTAAGTGGCAAGAGTTGTAAACAAATTCAATGCCGCTCACCATCTTCTGTGGTTTTATTCACGTCAATTTAAAGTGGTCCACGCATTGCAATGATCTCAAAAAAATTGATTCAGGGGAAAGCCTCGAATTGAAATTTAGAAATCAGAAGCGACAACAACATTGCGACCGTGCGTTGAATTCTGCAGCAACCTTGCGACAGCTTCCCGTTCCAGATAGGAGAACAATTTCGATACGCTCTTCTTTTGACAAAGGCATTGCAGACAAGACAAGAGTGACCTGACTTTGCATTCACCTGACCGCATTCTGACTTTGCTTTTAACCATTTCGATTTCTACGAATACTAATCACCTCTCAAGACTCAGAAGAACAATTATCGAAATCGATGACTACGAACTACGAAGCCTTAGCTTTGGAACAAAACATGTGTGAATTCAGCATCATTCATACATGCAACTCTTGATAACATACGACTCGGTGCAAATGGATGTCAAACAATGTCCTATCAAATCTACCACACTGCAACCAAGATGTGGTTAATCGGTCAAATTACGTGTACAATAATGAATTATAACGTAATTCACGAAAATACACGTATATCTGTGCAAATAATCTCAAGATTACACCACGCAAGAACTTAGCGACATATTTTTGTATTTTCCCTATGTATGGCGACTTTTGAATCACCTTGTAGAATGAAAATTGAGTTTTGGGTTATAGAATTTAATTGAAATTTTAATTAAAATTGAGTTTATAGAATTTATTTAAGGTTGGTCTAGGAGAAATTTTCGGTTGCTTTATGGGTGGATTCTAGATTTAATTCAGGGTTTGTCTCAGATAGTCTCATGGATCGCTTTTAGTGTGATTGCTTTATAAGACTGATAGTAGTGATAGGCCTGATAGGCCTACACAGCATTCAAAGTATATAACTCATCGAAGCTCTGCCGACGAAATTGTTAGCAATCTCCTTTAATGAAGTGATGATAAAGAATCAACAAAGACCTGAATTCAAGTGGGCTTGATGAGACATCTGCTTCCATGAAAGGTATAGGCCTCTCCAAAAACAGACTCGGAAGACATGTGCATATACATGTAGGCCTAACAGATACACAAAATAAATAAATAATCGTACATACTAATCATCAGCAAAATATGCCACAATGTAAAATGCGCAAGCTGAAGCTCATTGTCATGCTTCATATTGCCATTCACGATAGACCTACTTAACCTACTCTGCTATTTTACGATAACATCATCGTGATCCTTTATGATAAGCACCACAGCAAGGCATTTAATCCACAGCACCAGAATGCTCTTCTATTGCTAATGCTATCTAATGCTGTTCTCAAATTCATATCTTTTTAATATTTTCATAGCCCTTTTTTCATGCAAGTAGAATCTATCGGAATGGAGTGGACATTTAAACTTTGCTGCGACTTTCACTTTTATCCAGTATGTAAATATTGATCTATTTCAAATTCATGCAAGTATGTAGTTGCATATTACATTGTATTTTTCATCTATATACTACTTATTAGTCTTCGAAGAAAATCTATACGAAATAGTAAAATTATTTTCCCACTGTATGTGCCAACCAAGCAACAGTACAAATTCACAAGTTCTACTGTAAATTTCTCCCTATTTACGTACTTTTCCATCTCAGCCGGTACTATATAGAAGCGTACGTTGAAGTGACAGTAGCGAGGGTATCAGCTCTCAAATTGGGAATAATATGATAAGTATTTATGGCATTTGGCGCTCATAGACCCTTTAATTATATGTGACTGGCTCAAAGAGACCTGGTAATATACACTATAATGGCGCTGAGAGGCTATTTAGAGAATAAATGCTTTATTTTTTTAACTTGTTTTGGCGTTTTTTGCGGGTATGTTATCATAGAAATTTTGATATATACGCTAATTATGGATATCAATAAAGGTTATACGAAAAAAATCAAGACTTTTGGCGCCTAAAACAAATTTGTGGTATCGTGAGGTGTTGTCCAAAACGGCCTAAATTTGCAGATAAATAGTTGTTAACCCATTTACCATTTTCTTCGAGTAAAAATGAAAATTAAATATAATCACCATTATATATGATTTTCCATCAACCTTTTAATCTGAGTATTTTTGTGTTCCGTCACATGCAGCCCATAGCACTGTGAATCTTTAAGATACCATCGAAGTTTCAGCCTACAATTTAGCATCTAAGGGCCTGTATGAGGAAAACGAGAATAATCAGTAATTGCTAAATTCCCTGTAGTTCTTCACATATTTCGGTCTAAAACTGGGTGCAGTCAATACTACTGAATGCTATAACCCAGCCCTGAAAATTTTGGGAACGAACACAGGCTATTTATTTCTACATTCCAACTCTTCTTCAGCAGTTTGTGGAAGTGGCGCTGAGAGATCATCTAAGTATATATATATATATATATATATATATATATATATATATATATATATATATATATAATATTGTTATAATTTCTTGGTGTCTGACGAAGTGTATTTCAATAAACACGGAAACCGGTACCGCCAAAGCCATCTTCTCGTTCTCTCCTTTTTATATATATATATATATATTAATTGAGTGTATTTAGGCAGCAAGTAATTATCCTTACAGATGTTATTGAATTGTTCATCGTTTCGTAGCTAGAAACATTTTTGTAAGATTCGCTCAGTTTTTCGATATTGTTCTTTTGCTTCGCCTTTTAATGATTTAAATGCAATTACTGATATCCATTTTATTATATAAAAAATACACGACGTTCCGTACCTTGAAACACAGTCCATTCTCAAGTGAAGAAAAATAGTGAAAGTACAGATACGCTTAAAATTCAAAATAGCTATATCTGAAAGCATTGGCAAATAATGTTGACATATATATCAACTATCGTCTGATATCACAACATGGAAAGGTAAGTTAAACAATCTTCAATTGTCTAGTCAAACCCATGTCCCTCTTGTTCAATATTGGTGTCTTCTCCTTTATTAAGATTGCCTCAGCAATTTGAAGTTGAGCTCTGTCGGAGAATCTGGCAAGTATTGTTGTTGAATTTATGATGTTTTTTACCTTAGTTTTGTGGGTTTCCAAGAAGTGCTGTTTTATCGAGCCGTTGTTTTCATGTTGCTTTGTTCGAACCTTCAACTCATTTGTTGTATGACCAATGTATTGGACATTTTTACAATTGTCCGCAGGGCAAGTGTATTGGTACACAAAGTGATCAGTAGAAGGCATCTTGTCGTGCTTCGTTTTAACAGCAGATGACAACTTCAAAGTTTTGTAATATACTCGAACTTTGATCTTGTATTCAGACGACCATGGTTTCACATTGTCGTTCACAATTTTCATGAGTCTTTTTTCTTCAATGGTCGAGTAGAATATGATGTTTTCGGGTGTAGTGTTTTCTGTTCGATTAATGAACTTTTCCAGAATCAAATTCAAATGTTTATCAACCAGTGCTATTGGATAGTTGTTGTTAGTCAGAATTTGCTTATCATAGTGAAAAATCCACTTTTTCTCTCCTTCAGAGTTTATTGACCAAGTTATGAGGTTATTTACAATAAAATAATTAAAAGGCCAACGCTTCGTGCCACTGACACTTCGATGGGCTGACTTCTGCAAAACAGCATTTGATGACACGCATTAAATATGGAAGCAACGAAACAGAGTTCAGGTGGCCTACTGCGTAGTTAGAAATTAGGGAGCTCGTATTTGCGGTTAATGGGTGGTGCAAGAGATTTGATCAATCGAGCTTCGGTCAGCCTGCAATCCACTGCGCTATGACTTTTGTCCAAGATATCGATATCGAAGTGAGAGATGGAGATGTCACTGAACTGGTGCACTTTCATACCGTGTTCGTAAAGGGCATTTCTTTTGTTCTTATTGATCAAATCTCTTCTATGCTCATTATAGCGTTTGGTAAACGGACGGTTGGTTTGGCCTATATAAAAATCGTCACATAAATTACATTTCAGCTTATAAAATAAAAACCGGTCCCACAGGAATAGTTTTGTGGTAAAAGAGAGCAGAGATGACAGGAATTGTGTTTCTTATTAATCCGATTTCTCTTATTAATTACTGTTTCTAGAGTGGGACCAGGTTTGCTGACGATTTTGATAGGAAGATCACACTGTTTAGCGAGTTTATTTAATTTTCTGTTGCAGCTATCACTAACAAAATTTATTGTGCAGGGAACAGATGCTTCGTTAATTTTTTTATTTTTATATTTGGTTTTTCTATTTATGTCTCGATTAGTAAAGCCATTCTGCCTAAATCGGTTGTTAAGGCTCGTCATAGCTTCTTGTTTTTTATTTTCGTCCGAACATCTACTAGCTACATTAGTTTGGTTATTCTTGATGTATTTCGATTTTACATTATGTGGGACCCAGCTGTGTTTATTGAGAGAAATACCAGAGTGCATTTCTTTGGTGTACCATTTGTATTCTATCTTATTGTTATTTATTCGAATACTAGTATCTAAAAAGTTTAGATAGTCTTCTTTGGGCACTTCTGTAGTGAATTTTATGTCTTCCGAGACAGAGTTAAAAACTTCAGTTATGGTATTGATGTCATGGCTATCATTTTTGTGAAACGGGCCTATGATGATATCATCAATGTACCGGGCATAAAGCTGAGGGACTATTTCAAAATTCGATTTCAAGATCTCAAGGGCCTTTTGTTCGATATGGTACATATAGATAATAGCAAAAGCGGGGGAGAATCGAGCCCCCATCGGACAGCCTTTGATTTGATGATAAATAGTATCGTTGTACTGTATGTAATAGTTGTAGCATACAAACTTCAAGCAGTTATGCACGTTATTAAAGTTTAGGGAGAAAGTGTCTATTTTATTCCAATGCAGTTTTAGGAAATCTGATACTACTTCTATGCCATGTTTTATCTAAATGCTCGGGTACAGGTTGATGACATCTAAAGAGATGAACATAAGGGTACTCGTATTTTGGCTATTGATTTCTAATGTTTTTAGTTTTTCAATTAACGAGGTAGAGTTTTTTATGTTAGTGTGGACAAATTGCACCAACTGACTTAGAACTTTTGTGATTAGCCAGTCAATTTTACTCGTGGGGGTATCAATGCTCGAGGCAATAGGTCTTAAGGGATAATAGTTTTCTTCGTTTTTATCCTTATGATCCTTTATTTTAACGTGGAAGTTAGCTGCGTGGCTACCGGTAGCTAACAGCTTCTCAAAATTCGATTTTTGAAAGATGTGGCTACAACTATTGCGAATAATAGTATTGGCTTGATTTTCAATTTTTGTGACATTGTTCAACTTCAACTTACAATAATTATTAGTATCCATCAGGATATTTTCAGTACGTTGTTGTAAGGAGGTCGAGTCCGCTACTTCAAATCTATTCGTTTTGTCCGACGAACATGCTTCGGCAGCGTTATCCTTCAGAAACGTTTTAGTTTTACGAATCATAGTGGTATCTTGCTTAAATTGTTTACTATTTTTAATTTGTTGCGATTCTTTTTTGATTATCTCTAAGGCCTTATCCTTAAAGAACTGAAGGCTATTTTCTTTTTCGCTACTCATTTTAGGTGGAAGGGAAACACTATTCCTAGAGAAAGGAATGGTTACTGGTACTTCAGTCTCAATAGTACTGGTTTTTATCTTATCATTCTATCGCAGATTATATTTAAGTCTATCTAGCTGTGTTTCAACGTTTGTGAAAAACTCTTTATTTAATAAGTTCGGTGGAGCTCTGTAGTTAGGTCCTTTAGACAAACATGTCTGGACTTCTGACGATAGCGTCAACATACGTATCGAATTACATAAGCTGAAATGTAATTTATGTGACGATTTTTATATAGGCCAAACCAACCGTCCGTTTACCAAACGCTATAATGAGCATAGAAGAGATTTGATCAATAAGAACAAAAGAAATGCCCTTTACGAACACGGTATGAAAGTGCACCAGTTCAGTGACATCTCCATCTCTCACTTCGATATCGATATCTTGGACAAAAGTCATAGCGCAGTGGATTGCAGGCTGACCGAAGCTCGATTGATCAAATCTCTTGCACCACCCATTAACCGCAAATACGAGCTCCCTAATTTCTAACTACGCAGTAGGCCACCTGAACTCTGTTTCGTTGCTTCCATATTTAATGCGTGTCATCAAATGCTGTTTTGCAGAAGTCAGCCCATCGAAGTGTCAGTGGCACGAAGCGTTGGCCTTTTAATTATTTTATTGTAAATAACCTCATAACTTGGTCAATAAACTCTGAAGGAGAGAAAAAGTGGATTTTTCACTATGACAATAAGCAACAGCCTCCTGTTCTTGACCATCAATTAGAATTTGCTTTACTTTTTACACTTCCATATCGAACACCCGATTTCCAGTCAGGCGATAAAGCTAAGGCTCTTTGAAAATAACTTTTGATGACTGATTTTATAGCTTTGAGATGTGAATGAATGGTAATTTAAGCAGGAATCATCAGAAACCGGCTTTCGATAGACAGAGCAGGAAAAAGAAGTTTTTCGTATAAGCTTAACGTCTAGAAAGGACAAAACTTTGTCTTTTTCTCATTCAACTGTAAAATCAAGTACTGATTGTTCTTTGAAATTACTGACTATCCTCTGAATTTGGGCTTCTGATTCAACAAGAAGGAAAGTATCGTCAACGTAACGGAGGTAGATATTGGTATATATCAAGCTTTGGAAGATTAAGAGGCGATGAAGAATTATCAACATTTCTTCGCATCAGTTCATTAGACGATCACCGAGCTGTTCAATAGACGAGGATCGGATTCCTTCCGCAATTGATGGGCCAAATCTTTACCTATACGTGGTTTAGCGTGCAAGAAAATTCTTGAGATTTAAACCATATCTTAGATGATACTGTTGAATACTATTTCCTTTTCTCGGGGACGGAGTTACTCAGCATTTTTTCTGATGATGAAAGACCAGCAGGCCTGCTGAGTATTCGGATGTGTAATCTGTTTTCACAAATTTTGAAAATAAGCGCACCAACGTGCTGACTTCTGAAAAGTGCGCACACATGTACAGATTTCACTTCGGGCGTGGTGTCAAGTCCATCGAGAAAGACAGGCATCGTTTCGAACATTTCATTTAGTTGTTGAATTTTACTTCTCATAAAAATGATTGCATTTATTCATGTTTGAACTACGTAGGGGACCTAACTTTACATGATAATAAATGTAGGCTTGGACCAAAAGAAAAGCATGTAGCACTTAGTCTATTTGATAAAAGTTAGAGTAATTCCTATTTGCTGATCAAATTTTTCAGCGAATTTTCAACAATTCATTTCGGCTGAAATGACTGGCAACCCGGCACATCGCTATTAAGATTTAGACTGATTTAAAGATCTTAACTATGGCTTCTCTATTTGCTCCTCCATTTACGATGAAGAAATTCAGTGACACCCTTCTCTAATTTCTTTTTTCGATCAGTAATCTAGATTTAAGAGAAAAAGTAAGCGCAGCAGAGAGAGTCCAAAGAGTCCAGTCTCACTCAAAGTTCATTTCAAAAGCTTTTTCAAAAGTTTTTCAAAAGTTTTCAAAGTTCATCATTTCAAAAGTTTTAGATCGAAATGTATAAGTCATCAATGCTCTATGATAACTCTTTCAATTGACAAGTGTGAAAGAAGTGCAAGAAAATTTTCATTCAAAAATTAGATTATTAAGCAAGTGACACACTACATCGACATTATAATGATATGACTAAGGAGTGATGAAATTATTTTGCAATACCACATTAATAGAAAAATCATTCACAGAGTTCATCCTTTTGTCTGAAGAGCGTTTATTTGGAGATTGTTGCTGGATTAATTGCTAACGAAAACATTTGGATTAAGTAAAATGTCCTGAAATAGCATCCTGTCGATGTCATTTAGTGTTCAGAAATTGTGTCGACAATCAACTCATCATGTCCATTTTGTTCAACTGTAGTCATGAGAGGTGTCACCGTTTGTTTCATGAGAATATTGTTCGGAATCGAAGCATAAAATTCACATCTTTCCGTCTTCCTTGATATTATCAGATGTGAACAATAATCTCATTTCTTAATATTCACACCAGCTCATAAGTGAAAATTTGCTGTCACATTTTTCATCATCTACAGTCGACGGTTAAATTCGTATTGGAATAATAAATCCCTAGGATTTGTGCTCGTTATTCGTCAATGACGTTCATGTCTATTTTCTTTTGTCAGGCTACGTTTTCATTCGAGAAGATTTTCAGTTCGTGTTGTAACTGAAATTCGCATTGACTCGCTTTCTCGACGAAAGTCTGCATCAGTGAAAAATAGCACAGGAGTGTTACCTGTTGCACAGTTGAAATACCTCATCAGTTCTGCTTTGTGAATGCTCAATAGATGATGTTAATTCCAGGATAACTCCAGTGCACGTGCTAATATCGATTCAAGTGAAAATGAAAGAAGATAGATTTGCAATCAGAAGCCTGTCGGTAAGTTTTATGGTTGCTAAAATTAAAATTGTCATATTTTATACTCCTGGCTATTAATGGGGCGGTTTTATGGTCAATGTTAACTGTTTATTCATCCGTGAACCGCGGTTATGGTATGTTGCGTCACGGTTGAATTTTCACGTTTGGCAATTTCGTAGTGGCTGATGACAGCCTACCACTACATTTCATCACATCGTATTTGAAATTTCCTAAACTCAATTTTGACTTAAGAATTAATCGCATTGCATAAGCATAAATTATTGATTGACACTTGAATATAGTGTTTGCTCATTCATCATGATTATTTGAAAGAATGCGAAAATTATGTCTGCATGCATGAAGTGAAATTGAAAAATTTTGGCATTTTTATAGTCGCAGCTTTTGCTACGGACAAGTGTATAGTAAAGCTTTTTATATACATGTGCGGTATAGTGTGCCATTCAAATCATTTCTGAAAAGTAGCGTAAAAATGCTTTAATAAGCAAATTAATTTCATGGCAACAAGCGCAATATTGGGCTTTTGGATTGTCATGAAACTTGTCATTAAATTTACATGTACTAAAGTCTCCATAAACTTGATTGATTGTTTCATAGAACCAGTGAAACAAATCACCCATCAATTCATCGTGTTGCTTGAATTAACAACGTTTAGATCTATTGACATCTCCTTATCAGCTACCCACAAATGCACTGTAATTGAACATTTCCCTCTTTCGTCTGGTAACGGACATCTAAAATAATGTCATGGCCTTAGTATTTCTGGTAACTGATCATTAAATAAAAAAATTGAAAAATTCACAATTATACGGCCTTCACGAGATGCATTAAATAATTTCGAATGGAAAGTTCACTTACGATTTCACGAATGCAATATAAATCTGTTTTACTCAGGCGTTTCAGGGGATTTCTCTCAACGTTAAATTATGCATAATAAACTACATATCTTATGCATATAAGCAATAAATATACATAAAATCAGTTACATGATCTTATTCAATCGAATGCTATTCATTTCACATCCTGCTTCTTGCAACATGCTGACAGGCTCCGTAGTACTCTAAAGACATTCATTCCAATTGGCTGATCATGCCATGTTTTCTTGAAGCCTGAACGTGTCAATTTCATTAACTAACAATCTAGACTCGGAATTGAAACTTTTCTATCAGTCATCTTGACCTGCCATCGCAAAGTTCATGCAGTTAAAAACACATACAAACTTTGAGCGCATGCGTATTGCATACGAAATATTTGCATAATTCCATATTAGTTTCACAAACCTTTGTAAAATTATGAGCTTTAATCCATCATTTTATGTGAAGTCTTTATCAATTCTACATGTAAGATGGTGTGGATCCGGTAAGTTTTATACACAAATATGTAACTTGTCTGATTTCTAATTTTTTGCACAGCATCGATTGCCTTCAAATCAGTCGGACTGCTGGTGGCCATCATCCATTTTAGAATTGCTCGTAGATTTCTTCAAATTGCAACTTTAATAGGGTGGAAAGTTCTCCATCATCTTATGCATTTTTGTTAATAAACTTACTCCTTTCTCACCGTGATTGCATTTCCGAATTATCTGCTCATTCTGTAAACAAGTTGTTCTTCTTTCCATTTATTTTCTCCTGATCTGCATTGACATATTAACATAGGATAAGATTATGGACAGAAATAACCGGTAATGTGAAACAAGTACTGTCCGTTATTCCTTGGATGTTGGTAATGAGAAACATTAATGTTACATGTGTGTTGATTGTTATGCAAATGTCATTTTCAGACATACAGTATTTCATTCACGACCACCATCAGAGAGAAAATTTGTTCTATGACAAACTTTTCAATGAAAAGCATGGCGTTTGACTGATCAGATGAAAATGTCGTAAATAGCCTAGACAAGTTTATTGCAAGAAAATAATGAAAAAGTATAGTAGGCCCATCTAAATACCTGCATATGTGATCAAGAATCGCTAGAGGACGGTAAAACTTTAGCATTTGCCAATATACTAATCGAGTGACAGAGAACGTCAACAACGCATCAATGAGATCAAACTGCAACTCAGTTATTAGGTCTCTGAATTATTTTTCACCATTTAATTAATAAATTATATATGGAATGATCACACGAGTGGTTACTTAGAATATCCGATAAATGCTGGAAAACGTAATGAATAGAACAAAAGTACCTGATAACTTTTCATGTCGTGTATAGGTTGAAGTATATACTTGAAAACAGTGTATCAATTATATTAGAAAGAGAATTATCACTCCTTGAAAGCCATCATCAGTTTTCAAAATGAATGACTTTTAGAGCCTTAAAGTAAAATTGAAAAACCACACATGCGTGTAGAAACTTTCAAATCAAATTGTGTATAGGTTCTAAAGATTTCGTTCGGCCGGAAACATTTGCAAATATTATATAGAACAACAAAGCAACTAAAGCTTTTTTTCGCATGAATATGTTCGGTGGTGACCAACGAAAGTACCATCAACTGGGGTAACTTGTGCCACGGTCATTTTTTGACCTTCACATCCATCTGTAAGATTTGTGATAATATTATCGGTCTTGTAATTATTTTTCCTGTATATTCAACTCAATTTATCAAAAAATGACATCTGTCCTGAGACTTCCTACAAAATTCAAATTGTCTGAGATTTCTCGAAAAAAAGTCACCTTTTTGCACTTTTTCAAAATACAAACGACAATCAAGCAATCAAAAAAAGCAATCGTTTCCTTTTATCTTGCTTATGCAGTTGATTATCCTCTAAAGGAAACTACGAGCAAAGAAATTCGAGTAATCTAAAATGATTATAATGGATGATTTCATCAAAAGAATGATGAAAAGTAACTAAGAAACCTATTGTTTCATGTTTCATGATTTTATACCTACAATATGATACAGTGTCAGCATTTTTCCTTCCTTTAATGAGACAAAGTCGTAGCACGAGGGACATGAAGTGCAGGCACTACATTGTACAGAGTCATCATCATCATCAGCCTATATCTGCCCACTGCAGGGCGAAGGCCTCAGTATGACACTTCCACCACCTTCTGTCTCCGGCTAATCGTGGCCAGTTAATTGTGTTGCAGAACAGCGCAATTTCTTCATGCCACTTTCTTGGCGGTCTTCCTCTTCTTCGCTTTCCGTCCCATGGTCTCCATGTTGTTAATCTTTGGGTCTATTTACTGTCTTCCATTCGGGCAATGTGTCCTGCCCACTGCAACTTTCTTGCCTTCACCATTTTAGTGCATCCCTGGCCTTTGTCATTCTTCGCACCAATTTGTTCGTCTTCCTGTCTATGAATGGTATCTTCAAAATTCTTCTCTGCATCTTCATTTGTGTAGCTCTGATCTTCTGTTCCGTCTTCTTTGTCATAGTCCAAGTTTCGGCGCCGTAGATTAATGCTGGTATTACACATGACTCGAGCACCTTCCGCTTTAGAGAGATAGGCAGACTGCTGGTGAAAATGTCTCGATGTTTGTTGAAAGCGTCCCATGCTATACCTATCCTCCTCGATACTTCCTTCTCTTGGTTCTTTTCATTGAGGCTGAATCGCTGTACGAGATATATGTAGTCCTCGGTTTCTTCGATCTCTTTCCCATTTATTTTTATTTTCGACCGTCTACATTTACTGTCTTCCATTCGGGCAATGTGTCCTGCCCACTGCAACTTTCTTGCCTTCACCATTTTAGTGCATCCCTGGCCTTTGTCATTCTTCGCACCAATTTGTACGTCTTCCTGTCTATGAATGGTATCTTCAAAATTCTTCTCTGCATCTTCATTTGTGTAGCTCTGATCTTCTGTTCCGTCTTCTTTGTCATAGTCCAAGTTTCGGCGCCGTAGATTAATGCTGGTATTACACATGACTCGAGCACCTTCCGCTTTAGAGAGATAGGCAGACTGCTGGTGAAAATGTCTCGATGTTTGTTGAAAGCGTCCCATGCTATACCTATCCTCCTCGATACTTCCTTCTCTTGGTTCTTTTCATTGAGGCTGAATCGCTGTACGAGATATATGTAGTCCTCGGTTTCTTCGATCTCTTTCCCATTTATTTTTATTTTCGACCGTCTACATTTACTGTCTTCCATTCGGGCAATGTGTCCTGCCCACTGCAACTTTCTTGCCTTCACCATTTTAGTGCATCCCTGGCCTTTGTCATTCTTCGCACCAATTTGTTCGTCTTCCTGTCTATGAATGGTATCTTCAAAATTCTTCTCTGCATCTTCATTTGTGTAGCTCTGATCTTCTGTTCCGTCTTCTTTGTCATAGTCCAAGTTTCGGCGCCGTAGATTAATGCTGGTATTACACATGACTCGAGCACCTTCCGCTTTAGAGAGATAGGCAGACTGCTGGTGAAAATGTCTCGATGTTTGTTGAAAGCGTCCCATGCTATACCTATCCTCCTCGATACTTCCTTCTCTTGGTTCTTTTCATTGAGGCTGAATCGCTGTACGAGATATATGTAGTCCTCGGTTTCTTCGATCTCTTTCCCATTTATTTTTATTTTCGACCGTCTACATAAGTTGTTAAACATGCAGTTTGTTTTTGTGGTGTTTATTCACAGACCGTGTATTTTACTTTCGTTTATTGACTCCTCCATCATTATTTTCAGCTCGTTGACTGACTGCGCAATGATGACAATGTCGTCCGCGAATCTTAGATGTGACAGTCTTTCTCCTTCAATGTTTGTGCCTCTTTCTTCCCAGTTTATCTTTCCGAAAATCTGCTCGAGCGCCGCCGTGAAGAGCTTTGGAAAGATGGTATCGCCCTGTCTGACTCCTTTCATTATTTTGATCTTTTGCTTTCTTTGTGTAACGTCACTGTTACAGAGCTATCTGTATATATGTTCTTTAGTAGTTCTGTATAGTTGTCTTGAACTTCTTGTAGTCGTAGAGCAGCTAACGTTGATTGCATTTCAATGGAGTCGAATGCTTTTTCATAGTCGATGAATGCCAGACGTAAAGGTAAGTTGTATTCGTTTGATTTCTGCTTGAGCATGTTTAGGGCATGTATGAGGTCGACCGTTGAGTATCCACGTCTGAAGCCCGCCTGTTCTCGTGGTTGTTGTGTGTATAATGTCTTCTGAATTCTGTTGGATATGATTTTCGTGAATAATTTATAAATATTTGATAAAAGACAGATTGGACGGTAGTTCTTCAATTCTTTTCTGTTTCCTTTTTTAATCAGCAATACCATGTTAGCGTTCTTCCCAGGGTTGGCCTTTTGCCGGCTAAAACTGGTTTTTGCCACTAGGTGGTAAAAACCCGGTAAAACCCGGCAAAAACTGGTAAAAACCGGCTAAAACTAAAATGCCGAAAAATCAGTCTATTTCTTCACGAGATGATCGACAGCAAGTTAGGGTTTGAGTATTATGATGCATGCGGGTTTGCAGTTTGCAATTCTTATCTTCCAAAACATGACATTCATTCTGTGATAGAACATGTTTTTATCACGAACGGCATACGATGTTTATGATATACTTTTTATATGATATATATTTTTATGGTATACTTTTATACTTTTGTTTACGATTGTTCTGCCCTTTTCTTGTGATTTTTATGAAGAAATGTAGACCAGCACCATTTTTGCTCTTTGGTTCATGTATCAAAAGTTGTTAGATACTCCCAGAATTATCATCAAATGAATGAAAAAGATGTAAATAAATGTATGAATAAAACTGGTTTACATAGAACTGAATTAAGCAAACCACTTTCTTCATGTGGACGAGCTTCAATAATCCCGCTGTACGTATATTCTGTGTTGAGTATTCAGCAAGAATGCAGAGAGTATTTTAATGGTAGCTTAGGTTTCATCATATCTAGATTTGAACCGAGGTCTCATGAACACAGAGAGAACATTCTTTCAAAGATCGTCTGCACCGGAAAATCTCAGCTCCCAAATCAGGAAATGTGCAACAGTCACTTAGAATGCATTTCCATTTTTTTGAAAATACACTAAATGTACTAATGCTTGTGACTTGAGCAGAAAATCATGATTTGGAAGAGCAAATAATGATTAAATAACATAGTTCGCAACAGCAATCTTGATAAAGTGAGGTATAGTGTATGTCTGAACTGCTTCAGTTATAATCTCACCAAAAGAACATTTCCAGTAAGCTGCAAAATCGTTGTAATCGTTGTTAATAGAATCTGAGAGCGACAAGTTTGTTTAAAGTTCTTGAAATTTACATATTTTGAACTCAAATTAAAACTTTACTTTCGGTATTAAATTCATTTAACATCACCTTATCCTCTAAATGTGTAAGGGTAAATTACCTTGACATGAAAATTGTTGAAGGGCATAACATTAACATGGATTTTTGAGGGCAACAATGTAGGACATTTGAGGGCGCGTTAGCGCCTGAAAATGTCCTACATTGTTGCCAAAAAAACTATGTTAATAATATTGTGCGTAATTGAAATGAACTGGGCAGCAATGCTATGAATACACATGCAGATATGCGCTGATTGAAATGTCTTTCGCATGCATAGATAGAGAAATCATCATTACGGGATACATTGTCTTTCTAAATCTATGATGCAATAAGTATTAATTAACGCTTGATTTTCGAGAGTTATCTATGTTAATGCCCGAAGGCCTGAGGGCATTAACTTGATAACTCCTGAGAAAGAAGGCGTTAATTGATTTTACATCCCTATCTGTGTAATGGTTAAAAAGGCTCGTAGATTTCTATTCTCTCAGGGCGTTATTTAGATAATGCCCGGAGAGAATAGAAATCAATTTATAAGCAATAAGTTTTCAAAAAATCATTCTTTGTCATTCATTCTACAAACAAGCACGATGAATTTCGATGACATGAAATTCAACCCACTTGTTGATTATTCAATTGAATTTGTTGGAAATTTTGATCCAAATTGCTTGTCAAAAGAAGACGTTGAAAATATGCTGGGAAATAACATCAATTTGCAAGACCATCGTACAATAAGTTCTTTTCTTGATTCAAATTCCAATGCTGACATTCATCAAGAACATCCTAGTTCTTTTCTTGATTCAAATCCCAATGCTGAAATTCAACAAGATCATCCTAGCTCTTTTCTTGTTTCAAATCCCAATGTTGACATTCATCAAGAACATCCAACCACATCAAGATTCGCAACTGCTCACGATGTCGATGCAATGAACGACGATTTTCAATCCGAATCTTTGAAGAGACGAAACAAATGGGTTCACAATATATTTTCTGCCTGGTACCTTGAAAAATTAAAATCAAGAGAAATTATTGACATCAACAGACAACTTGCAAATTGCACTGATTTAGAAGTAAACGAGCATTTATCCAAGTTCATTCAAGAAATACGGAAGAAGGATGGGAGTTCTACCCTCGAGACACTTTGATTTCAATTGCTGCAGTGCTCCAGAGCATAATAAGGGAAAAGAGACCAGAAGTGAATCTATTTAATTCTCATCAGACAAGGCGTTTCACGGATTCACTTGATACGTCGATGAAGAATTCAACCAGATCTCTTCCACCAAAGGAGAATGATACCCACAAAACGTTATCAGTATTTGAAGAAGAAAACCTTTTTGACTCGAAAGTGTTCAAAACAGATAACCCAGATGGATTGATAAGAGCTCTGTTTTATCTGAATAGAATACATTTTGCTCTGAGGGGGGGGGGGTGAAGAACAGACTTATTTAAAAATTCATCAGTTCCGAGTTGAGTCGAGGAATGGATTGAAATGCCTCATTTATACTCTTATCACAGGCAAAACATGCAACGGAGGCTTGAAAGACAAAAGGAAAAGTGCCGGTGAACGTTTGTATTTTGATGATGCCAATGACAAATTGAATCATATTGAACTTTTTGAAAAGTTTTTGACCGTGCGACCACCAAATGTAGAGCGGTTCTATCTGTACACATCAAGTAGCTGGGAAAATTCACGACAAATAAATTCACGAGACCAATAGGAAGAAACAAGATTGGCAAAATGACAACTAAAATGTGCGAAGAAGGTGGAATTAAGGGAAAGAGAACAAACCATGCATTGCGGGCCACGTTTGCAACCAGAATACATGAGGGAAAAGTTGATGAACAGATAATAATGGAGAGGACCGGACATACATCGGTGATGGGAGCAACAGTCTACAAACGAAAATCTGACATTAATACAGGACAGCCAGATAACATTGCATAGAAATAATCTGATGAGTGTATCGAATCAAAGCGCAAGACAAGGTGAAGAAGAGAGCTCCGCTCAAAAGCAAGTGAAATTTGGAAACATGTATTTTTCAAACTGCAGTGTAAAGAATAATTTCTTAGGAAACAAAATATGACTCAAGCGTGAAGTGCAAAAGAATTTGCATTGGTTTAGTTATGAGATTGTTATACAACATGTAAATGTAAATATTTTGTATTGCTATGTATATCTATTCTGTGTATATCTAAATGTGTATAATGGACTCCTAGATATTTAGCTCAAAATAAATATATACTTGTTGGAGATAAAAAAAATTAGCTCAAATATCTAGGAGTCCATGAATGAACAAATGCAATTTTATGAAGTTATTTTCTTACATTAATAACTAGCCGGAAAATATAAATAATGCCCGGAGACCAGCATAGATAGGGATATAATATAGGAATAATGGCATTTTGTACATGGCATTTTGTGTTTTAAATGATGGCATTATTTTTGTTATGTATTCAATTTAAATAAATTAGTTGATGATAAAAAAATTGTACATTGCTCTGCCGTCATTTTTCAATACTGATAACATAGAAGTTTCTGCTCAGATCATAGACTTCTAAATTGTAGAAGAATGTTCTGTTACAGGAAGTCTCTGGACAGATATAGATGTATATAAGTAGACAATGGAAATACCACATGAGATTTCTCGGTAAGTAATGAACAAATCGTCGACCGCTAACGCGGCCTCTGATTTGTACATTACTTACCTTGAAATGTTTTTTTCTCAAGCCTCATGGAGTTGCGAAAATTAGTAGTTTTACAGTCAAACTGAAAGTCAAAAAGTCAACAAGTTAAAGATAACGTACATGCAGCTTATCTGGTAAAATCAAGCCTATTTTACAATCTAGCAAATTATTCATATGCGAATTATCAATTTATCTTTTTATTGATGATTTCAAGCCGAGTTTCTTTCTCCTCTCATATAGATGAAGTAATCAATTCAGTTGTGCAAGAAGCTAGAGAATATGATGATCATAAAAGCCACTTTTCCCCACGGAAGAAATTTCTGTTGTGCGACCAGAAATAGACAGTGAATGCAGGTGTCACTCAAGTCTCATATGCTGCTACTCCAAGTAATGCCAAAATGATTACCTGTGTTCCATGTCCACTGGAAGACTGTTTGGAGCGTTCAGCACCTTCAATGCTGCATCATCATCTAGAAACACATGTTCATTCAGGCACCATTCCAGCAATATGGCTTAATGATAATAGAAAATACGAATGCTCATGCAACCGCTTGATTTCAATTTCTCAAGCCAACAACCACAGGAAGAAAACATGTACTTCGAATTCCGCACCAGATACTTCCTTTCTTTTGAATGAATCACAGAATATTCAACTCGAAACTTCAGACAATGCGGTTGCTTTGCCTTCTTGGAGTGAAATCATGTCCCATACACGTCCAACTCTAAAAGCTGTGCCATAGAAGGCTCGTTTTATTTTTGCTCAGATTGTATCAGAGGCATTAATGGATATTGTGAATACAAACTCGGAAGATTCCTGGAAGAGGCTATGCATGCTACTAAAGTCCGTGCTACCATCACAGAAGCGTGCCGGTAAAGGTCATCGTCTGCCTGACATTGCTAAATTTTGCGAACAGTGGAAAGATGGAAAGGATGTTGAATTATGGAATGCTGCAAAGTCCACAGCCATGTCCATCAAACGTCGTAACAGCAAGAGAACCTTAAGGAAGCAAGAGTCTGATTGTATCGATCAATCGATTATAGATGCCGCCTTGAATAATGCCGCAAACGGTCAGTATGGGCGGGCGTGTCGCATTTTGATGTCGGATGGAATCGCCCCAAATAATGAGTAAACATGGGCATCCCTTCAGTCTAAACATGGACCAGAGCCTACGATAGTCATAGATAATGGGGCTCCACCCCCTCAATTGGGGCCGAACTTTAACATTGAAGTTATTCTCAGATCTTTTCCGCAAGATGCTGCTTCTGGTCCTACAGGTCTACGGATTCAGCATTTATTGGATGCGTGTGATGTGTCTTTACCAATACCGATAATTTTCTCATTGCGGAAAGTAGTCAATATTCTGATCTCGGAGAAAATTCCAAGTGAAGCTGCTGCTTTTATCGGCAGTGCTTCCTTAACAGCTTTGAAGAAAAAGAATGGCTCACCAGGAGATATTAGACCTATTGCTGTTGGAAACGTAATTCGTCGACTTGCAAGCAAGTGCATTTGCAATATTTATAAAGATTCTGCGAAGAAATTTCTGTCACCGTGGCAGCTTGGCGTGTCTGTTTCAAGTGGCACTGAGAAAGTCATACATAGTTTGAGAGAAATGGTGCGATTGCATTGTGATGACGATGATTTTACGATATTGAAAATAGATTTTAAGAATGATTTCAATACTGTTTCTCGACAGATTACGTTTGATGGATGCTCAAAACATTTCCCAAGTCTACTTCCTTATCTGACACCATGCTATGGCCAGCATCCACACCTCTATCACGCTATGGGATCACTTTCATCTGCTCGTGGTGTTCAGCAAGGAGATCCATTGGGTCCATTCATATTTTCCATTGCCTTGAACCGACTCATTTCATCCATTGCCGAAAACGTGCCTCAACTTTCTTTTCATTCATGGTATTTGGATGATGGGGTCTTCTGCGGCTCCCGAGACAATATTCTCAAAACATTGAACATCATTGAAGAGGCGTCTCATTAGATTGTTTTGGAAATAAACTATAGAAAGTATGAACTATTTTCCCGTTTAAGTCTCGACACATTTCCTGCTGATATTCAAAAATCGCATTCATCAAATTTGGAAATTTTGGGTGCGCCCATTGGAGACAACAACTTCTGTAGTACATTCATCATGAGATGCATTCTAAACGCACGAAACCTCCTGAACAAGTTGCCAAAATTAGAGGACCCACAAAGTAAACTTCATTGCTATTACTAAGAAACTGTAGCTCTTTTTGTAAATTGGCGCATATTGCGCGGAGTACGCCACCGAAAAATACTATCCGCTCTTTAAGGATATTCGATAGTGACATTCGACATTGCTTGGAAGAGTGTGCTGGACTTGAGCTTACGCAGAATTCTTGGTTGCAAGCCCAGTTGGGAATTCGCTTTGGTGGACTTGGCTTGCGTTCTCTTTCACGACATGCCGCCGTTGCATACATCGTATCCTTATCTTGCGTGAGCAATGAACTTTCCTCATCAGAGAATGCTTCAAATGCGATTGAGTATTACAACAACTTTGTTAAATCGCGTGATCAACTTGATGAAGTGACATTGATTTTCGGTGAGCGAATATCTCAGTCAACATTATCAAGGTCTGTTGAAGAGTCAGATTTTGACATCTTATTGAACAGCGTTTCTCCAGCACACCAAAGCAGGCTACGTTCTGTGGGTTCACTGAATGCTTCTAGTTGGCTTCGTGCACTGCCCTCTGTTGGTCTCGGTCTACATCTGAATCCCAATGAAATGCAACAGATTGTTTCATAAAAAATGGATCACCCTTAAACATCGCCTTAACTTCAACTTCGTCTAACTCCGCCAAACTTGAACGAATTTCTCTGAAATTTGGAAGATATGTCAGTTGTGCTAACTAATATCATTGTTGGAAATTTCAAGCATGAATATTGAGTTGTTTTCCTGTTATAGATAAAAAAGTAGTAGATAATTTGATCTTCATTTAGCAATGTTACACAACATCATGCCTCACTCTTACAAAATTACATTTGTTTCCTTTGTTATGTAATATGTTGTTCTACAAGCCAAAAGCTATCAAGCAAAACAAAAATAAAGAAAATCGGTCAATCAGAGCCAGTATAGCACCATTATTCATCAACAATAATGTAACTGCTACATGTGATTAACTGGACTTCATGTTCCATAGCTTCCTGACTTCGTTGCGGTGGTGTTGGCAGCACTCCTGATTGCTTTCAGCTAGAAATCTATCTCTTACCGGTTGAAAACAATACAAAGCACAAATGAACAATAACGAGATCGCATTCACAAAAGGCAAAGTGTCAGCCTTGCTAGAAACTAGACCAATGTTTTCTCTGAACTTCACATACAGCAAGGAACCATGAACGCTATGTGAATGTTTTACACAAATGAACATTGGCCAAATGACATAATGGTGATTTTCGACTCTGTCGTAAAGAGGGCTCTGGCCGTCCATGCTACGTTTCACAGGAGTAGTAGAGTCAACTTATGCAAGTCTCAATTAGGGCTTAGGACATTATCTTGGCCAGCTCGTTCTCCTGATCTGAATCCCATAGAAAATGTATGGAGTATTCTAAAGCGTAACGTTCGTCGTTCACTGCTACCTACAGATGGCGTATCACAACTTACGTCACTGTTAAAAAGAGAGTGGAGAAAGTTAGATCAGTCAAAAATCAACGATATCATCGAATCAATGCCTAGACGAATTGGTAATATCATTGACAATAAGGGTAGGGCCACAAAATATTAGCTTCTTAAGAACCGTTACTGTATCATAGCTTATCAGATTATATAAGGACATTTAAATATATTAGGGACATGAAATAACATGAAAAATGCTTTCTGTATCATACTTATGTTTTATTTAGTCAAATTTTAGGATGATCCACGTTTTATGAAACGGACTGTACATGTAGGTTAATGAAATACCTATGATTGAGTAAGTAGGTAACGGACTGTACTTTTAAGATGGTGACTTGGATTAGATTTGTTTTTAGAAGGATCCATCTGTCCGACTTGTCCTTCTAGAAAAATGACAGTTTTAGATCAGCTCGGTCATCACGCGCTGACATGCAAGTACGGTCCAGGCGTTGTCAGCCGTCATAATGCACTGAGGGACTGTATTTTTGGCTTTTGTCAAAAAAGTCATCTATCGCCTCAGATTGAACAAGGTGGAGGAGAGGGCACCTACCATCGTCGTCCGGCTGACATTTTGTTTCCATCGTGGCATCTCGGTCAGACGTCGGCACTCGACATTACTGTTGTGCATCCGCTGAATCAAACAAATATTCTCACAGCGAGCACTAACACAGAGAATGTCGTTGTCGATGCTGAGTCAAGAAAAGTTAACAAAAATAAGGAAAAATGTAACGAGTTGGGGTGGCATTGTCTCCCGATTGTCGTGACGACCTACGGCTCATGGGGAAAGAATGCAAGCGACTTTTTGTCTCGAGTGTCGGCCAGGCTGTCCATAAGATCTGGACTTATCAATACTGACGCAACTTCCATGATATTTGTGCGCCCCGCGATGACTCTAATGCGTTCCAGTGCGAGAGCCCGGCCTTCTGATGCGATCGATCTGATGCCATGCGATCTGAGACCCGGCCTTAACCCGTCCCGATTTCTTTATTTTGTCATACAATATGTTTACATGATTTTTTATACTTCATATTTTTATCTTTGAGCATTGTTGTAATTTGTTAGATGCAATAAAATGTTGGTTTCCTACCTTGAAATCTCATATGGTATTCCTACATTGTTGCCTTCCTTTTTTCACATTGTACCATAGCTCAATTACGCACAATATTTTTAATCTAGTCCCTCTGGGAGTTCAGGATAAATTTCATAGTAATATTCGTGTAATCACCATGGCTATGGGACATTTGCCACAGATTTAGAAGATAATCTATTCTATGAGATCAGCAGGGAGGTTAATCGCAGAAATCCGTGGCCAGATTTCTACATTTTCTTGCCCTTATAGCTTCTAACATGGAATACCTGTTTTCGATCTTTTTCATAGAGCCAAGTGATTTCCTTCCAGCATGGACGTCTGTTGCATCTTGCAATGAATGACATTTGTAGAGCAACAAAATGCGTGCTCGCTTAGAAGAATGCACAACAGCTTTATAACAGCATTTTTTAAGATAGTTCATATTCTTATACACATATACTTGGAACATTTTCTTGATTGAAATATGATATTGACAAGGTTTGAGTTGTGAAAATACAAGCCTAAATGTTTATCGAATGATGAAAAAGTAAAATGAACTTATTGCGACTAACAAAGTAAAGAGTGAAGATGATCTCTTAGTGCCCATAGAACTTATGTAGTAATGGTGGAAAAATAGTTTTAGCTAGTTTTAGCCGAAAAATGGTGACAAAAGCTGGTAGTTTTTACTAGGTTCTTACCAGGTGGTAAAAACAAGGGTGGTTTTTACCGGCCAACCCTGGTTCTTCCAGCATGATGGGATCTCTCGTTGTTGCAGACACTTGCTAAATAATTTTGTTAAACTTTGTATTATAACTTCTTTGCCTTCTTGTAGTGTTTCAATTAGAATGTTATCGCTTTCTGCGGCCTTCCCTTTTTTCATGCTTTTGAGAGCTGCTTCAACTTCCGCTTCCATGATCATTGGTTCGTGGCCATGAGTAGTGGTGATTTTTTGCTTGATGTTACTTTCGTAAAGCTCACCGTAAAATTCTTCAATTCTTTTGAGTATTCTGTCTTTATCGGTTAATTCGTTTCCTTCTTTGTCGTTTAATGCCGTTATTGTTTCTTGTCCGGTTTTGAACGATCGTTTTCTTTAAACTTTTCCTTGCTCAATAGTTTTATGTACTCCACATTTTTCTTTCTTATTTCTTCTCTGATGCTCTTCCTGATAGTTTTACATAATTCTGCATATTCAATGTTGCTCCTTCCAGATCCGGCTCTCTTCATTTCTCTTCTGTTTTTCATTAACTCTCTGGTGTCATTCCCGATTGCGCTTTCTTTTTGGCGTGCTGTATATGCTGTTTCTTGTGCACATTCTCCAATTATCTTTATCATCTCTTCTGCGTATTCATTTAGGTCGTTGTCATTGTACAGAGTAATCCCGTAATAATAACGTACATGACATTATTACACACATTCGGTTGACAGAAGAACACCCACGCTAAAGCGTACACGGTATGACGCGCAATTGGATGTAACGGACGAACATTTCACTCCCTCGAAAATTTACCGTACAAGTAACTTCAATGCACTACCTGACAGTAGAGGTTTTTCTGAATGAGTGTTGAAAGTATTTGCAACTAATGAAATTCTAGCACTGAAAAATTTGAATTTATTGAGTGAATTGTCATGTTGAAATTTCAAAGCAGAGTTTCATGTCAGCGTCTTCAGCATTTCGTACAAACAACGTCAGTCCCACATATTCGAACTCCAACAGTCAACAAAGTCCAATCCTCAAGTGGAATAAATTTACGATGTATTGCGAACTACAATAAACCCGTTACGGTTTCAGCGTGAAATTAGAAGACCTACTGCTTCAACGCAAAGCTAGGAAAATGCGGGAAAACACAAATATTTTGAGGAGACATTGATAATATGGCTCCTACCCTCAAACAAGAATGCTAGGAAACACAAGATTCCGATTGAATATGAATCTTGTGATATTTTCAACACAGATTATGAGACTGTACTATTCTTTCAGATACATCCAAATAACGAGCAATTTGAATATTTTAATTGCAAGTTGTATTTATTTATTTCCATTTATTTATTTCCATGGACAATATTATAGTGGCGTTACATCATAAAAAGATTTCAAGGCCACTGTACATACATCAAGAGTAGAGGCAAAAATTACAAAAATAGAAGGATACACGTACATTAATTTTAATTTTAACAATAATTTTGAAAGCAAATGAGTTGTGACAGACACTCTGTAATCGATATGTATTTTCTGGTAAATTCCTGCTTGTTGAAATGACTTCGTTTTATTTCTATGACCATACGATGAGCAGAGAAAACAGTTTTTATGGTAATATATGAAAAAATGCCTTATCATTTATAAACGGGGTTAGTCAAATTAAATGACACTTTGAAAGTGTTGCAGATCAGTGAAAATTCAACCAATTTTTAAATAAGATATATTATCATAAGTCTTTGACTGAGGCCAACAATTTTTCCGTTATGAGAAGCTCATGGATATGCTGACTTTGTAGATATCTAATACCAAAGGAACATAATTTAAAAATCAAATTTGCAGCTGAAAAATGTATTTCAATTCTATCATTTATTAAAAATGTGAACGCGACCAAAGCTCTATGTACGAGCATAGCAAACTGTGAAAATACAGGCTTGTTAAGTCAAAGAAAGAAAATGAGTAAAACGCTGGTCATCACGATTAATTCTACCTATCTCCAATCTTCGCTACAATTATTCTGCATCTTTTCGGGATGTTTGGAAAGAGGGATTGGCATATCCCTTGACTGACACTCCGTCAAGTGCATTTCATTTTATCTTTCAGTTACGCCCAGTAATTAAAGTCTTGGAGAGTCAACCTTCTTTAATGATTCCTCAAACGTTTTTGAACAGGACAGCAGTCAACAAACTTCGCTGACTGACTGCCGATAGGAGTTCGATCATCAAGCAATCGATCAACTTTTTCGAGTAATTCTTTGAGTTCAATAAATTGAGGCACCATTATCTCACAAACGTTTTGAAAATCGAATGAAAGTCAAAAGATGCCGCTCAGTAAGACGACTTTTCTTTCGGCTACGATTTGCCCCAGTATCTCTTTATGATACCTGCAAACGGATGATTGAGAGGTGCCAGAAACTTATGCCTCTACTGCACTGTAAACCGTTCGCTGCTAAACCGATGAAATGCTTCCTACCAAATGCTTTATTGCTCTTCATTTGGTAGCGTTTTATTACTGTTTGGTAGCGCCTACCAAACCTGCGTGGTGCCTACCAGATGCTTCTCCTTCTAGTTGCATAAGTACAATGTTAATAAAGCACACACACATGTAACTGTGGATCAAATAATTTTCATGAAACTGTATCATGAATGACAACAAATTTCTACCAGCATGACGGGGGTGAAATCAATGCTTTCGATAATTGTTTATCCGATTTACATCTGAATTCTCCATGGTCGATTTCAATTTAGTCTCATTTCAAGTTTTGCTTTGTTGATACCATGTGGTTGATAATGCGGTTGTGTTCAGGCTCTGCTGTGGATTCCTCTCTATACCCGAGAAAAAAGTTTTGTTTTCTTTTGATATTGTCATAAAATACTAACTTTGGTAATTTTCAGTGCTTTGTCATGATTTACATGGTAATTTTCAAAGTTTGCTTTGGAATGATTCATGGTACAATTCAAATTAAGAATTTATTTTCTAGTAACGTCTTTCAGTTATTTTCATGGCAATTTAACAGACTTTTTAAAGGCAGCCAACGGCTTTTAAAGTTTGAGGTTTTTCATGCTTTAAGTTCGTGCATATTTTTGAAGGACCGTTACTTCTGATTTTTTTCCTGTTACTTTTTGAATGATACACATGACAATAAGAAGCATGCATTGCGAATTACTTGAGGTACTTTTTGCAGGATATAGACACCTTCATTATATGAAATTTATGTCATTCCATAAATGTGACCTAAGTGCATAGGCCCTATATCACTGACAGAAAAGCATTTCAAAATGAACAGATTACAATGGGAAATAATGTAATAATTTTACTAATATATGAATATGGTTATCGACAACAGCCTTTTATAAGGTTTACCGTGAATGAGGAAAACTTCATTGTTTAAAACATCAGTCAAATTATACTGCAGACCTACAACATTGTAAGTTTATTTTCTGCGGTTAATCAAATCTGTCACCCCATTTGACAGATGGACTCCCATGCATGGCAAGTTTTTTAGGGGAAATTTCTAAAAAATTGTAATTGTTGAAATTCAATGTTTTTTCATTCACAAGTGTAATGGAACTTGGACAGCAAATTGAAATTACAACTTTTATTCAATTAAAATCAACTGATATTCGAGTTTTCCTCTAAATTTTCAGAGGTGTTAGCAATAATTCGAAGCAGACTGTTTATTTTTGTCCATTCAAAGAATCATAAAATCTTTGCATTATGAAAGAGATGTGTGGAAGATCAAACTATCACCTAATATTGATCACGTTCAATTGTTTTCGCGAGGACTGCTGGGCAAAACTAATACCATGTAGGAAACTGGCACATACGCTACTTTAATCTATAAAACATCAGGTTTCTCATGGTATAATGTTCATAAACATTGAATTGCAACTTCAAAGCGAATTTTGTAATTTAAAATATAGGTTTTGAGGCATTTCGCCAATTTACATCGCTCTCCCCTTGCATGGTACTCATTACTGCTTATAAGTTGAAAGATATTGACATTTAATTGTCAAACTTGCAATATAGAATTCGATTATATTACGCAAAATTCTAAAGGATTATACAAATAATCAATAAGTTTACAACTATAAGCAATGTGCATTACGTAAATTTCAATTTAAGCTAGCAATCAATCCGAAATGATAGTACATTAAAATTCATAAAATAATAAATACAATCATGTTTCAGATATATAAATGAATTGTGTTGAAGTGAAGTTATTGTTAAATCCAAACGAATTTAATCATTTCAGTAAATAGAATTACCATTTGCCGAGTTGGGTAGAAGATAGACATTAGATCTGAAATCTCTCCCACACAAAAATGTCATTCACCTTTCATGTTGAAAAGAGTATAATATAAGACTGTCTCGTAAAGATGTGTAGTAAATGAATTACTGTTAATTTAGAAGTAGGTAGGTAGTTAGCATAAGCTGGATATGAGCACCTCCAGGAAAATTCGAGATCATGGCTACCAGATGATCAGGTAATTGCTGCGAAATGAAGACAATAGAAAATAGATAGTGATCAATAAAATTAAACAGTGATTTGGCAACCGCATTAAGGTTTGCAGCAAATTACCTACCAGACCGTCGGATTTCACCCAGGCGGCCGCTACCAAATGAGCGCGGTCTGATAGCCAGAAAAGCCAAACCATCTTCATTTGGGAAGAAATGTTAGTTTTTTTGATGAGTTGGTTTCGCAGTGAACTTTATTTCATTTGGTAGCTGACGGTTTACAGTGTGCCGAGTAGACCACAGCTTTATTGCATTCCTCAATGAGTACCACATTTTCAGCCTTTTAGTGGAACCTCGCAGGATGCAGTCTATACCAATTGGTACTGACTTCGTTCAGCGGGAGCGACCCATATTGCACGAATTCTTTTTAGAGCTCACAAAACAACATTTTTGATACGTAATTGTCTCTTTTTTATCTTATTTTTTCATGATGTCTCTGTAACATGCTCCGTGGATGGATTTCGGTGCGGTTGGGAGTGTCTAGGTGCACGAAATCATCAATCACAAGAATTGAAATTATTTTTTGAACGAATTGAACCGTGAAAATGGTGAAGCAGGACGTGAGCCAGTTACTACGCTGTGTAAATGACAATGAGAATTGAACAGGCAGATTGCATCAATAGGTTTAACTAAGACAGTGCCTAGTCCGGCAGCCAGAACGAGTTTCTGCAGGGAACGAGGCCGAAAATGAGACTTTCACAGAATGATGTACAACAAACACCCTATTTCTACTACGAATCCCCGCGTCTGCCAAGTTCTAGTTACTTCTTATTGTTGTCAGATAGAATCAAAGTAAAACGTATGCGAAACCAATGGGACGCAGATTATAGTTTTTGGCGAAAAGGAACTTTTCTATATTTTCTCTTATCAACTGAAAAGTACTGAGTCTATAGCCATAATTTCTTTGGAATGGTATGTCTTCAGGTCAGGGTTTTCAAGAAAAATTTTGAACTGCACAAACTTTGGCATTTAACCTTGACTTCCCGTTAACGCTGCCTTCCCTGGGCAGGGATTCTTCTGAGCATGAGATTCGCTACTGCCTTCAGTCATAACTAAACTTGAGATAATCTTGTTTCATTTCCGTCAGAGAATCATTTGTTTGGTAATAATAAATAACGGAACAAGCAAATTTTTAATTAAATTAAAGCATCTGCTTGTCGCATGTTCAATAACAATTATACTGAGTTTCTTACTATATATTTTCTTTATTAAGACAGTCCAGACATGATGCATTCTAGATCACAGGTCCACAACATACGACCCGTGTGCCATATCCGGCCAGTGAAGGACTTTTTGTGGCCCGCGAGGTTAATATCGAAACGCCTCTAGAATATTTGTAGATAAAGAAGTGTAATTAAAGTAGGTCTATATTTCAGGAAATATAAAATCCATGGTCAAAGTTCCCAATTTGTTTTCAGAAGCTGTGACCATGACTACTAAAAGTCTCCAACAATTATTCTACAGTCATGATCGCCTGTATCCATGTCACTGTATGCATTGCTTCTTGTTTACCAGACATTAGACAAGAGACATTTTCTATACACGAAAACTTTTCTGTGCTCCTGTCGGTACCCAGAAGCTGATGCTGTCGCATCGTGCATCAGTAAAACCCGTTAGTTCTTGTCCGTTAGTCTTTGTTCACAAACTCGATGGAAAAGCGCTTAGCACAGATATCGACCACTGGCCCCAGCTTCACGTTTACTCATCGTTACAATGTCCGTTTACATACAGTAGATCTATTCATGTGATTAAGTATTACATCAACCAGCAATGTGTCTTTCATTGAACGTGCATGTGCACATGTACACAATTAGCCTATGTACGATATTCATGTCGCCTGCGAATTTTGAAATTTCATTGTGCAAGTAAACAATGAAATGTATTTTTTACATCTAAACAATATGGGTAATGGAGATGTATAATTATAGGCCTATAAGCTGATTATGTGCAACTGATTATGGAAACTTGCATTCTGTGGACTCTTCACTCGAAATTATATTGTCCTAAACTTAAATCATTTGCAAATAATTTATGAATGAAATAGAAGATTGAGATTAACGACAATTATAAATTATTTTGAATCATTTGCTAATGATAACTTATTCGACAAAATTTTATCTCATCTTGAAAAACTGATCTTGATTAACCTCATATAAGAGAGATTGTGCAAACAACGTTCAGTAGGCCTTAATTTCTTATGGCAACGGATTTTGCCGCAAGTCTCCCGAAATACTAAGCTTCAGGTTTTTCGTTTCCGGTAGCTTACCCCGGAGTAAGCTTTAGGGAAGTATTTATTTCAGTGCGCTTGATCAATCTTTGGTTCACGCTGCGACGTCAGGACAATTAACACTTCTTCTCTTTTCTTCTTGTCAATTGTGAGCCAGTATGAGCATTAATTTCGAGAGAGAGTCGAAATCCTTTCACTTGAATAACATTAGCAGCATAATTTTAACTTAAACAAGCTCTAGCATTTGAAGCAACACATCTCATCGACTACATCTTCAAGATAGACTTGGAGTTTCAGGAGCATGTCATCTCGAAAAATCATCGACCAAATCACAGCAGAAGTAAATTATTTAGCGTGAGAAAAGTTTGATACGATGAAATAATCAGCTTCAAGGCGCCGAATCAATTTTCTTATGTTCTCTTTCTTCTGTGATTACGCATCACAGGATTGAAACTGGTCGGCCCGGCCATGAAATTTGGCCGGTTTATTTTGTTAGGCCTACATGTATGGCAATATTCACTCTAGGACATGATTTTTGAAGACCGGTGGTCCGGTTAATTTTATTGGGCCTATGTTGACCATTAATGATGCATCGAAGTATTATTTCATTCCTCGAAAGTTTCATTAAAAAATGAATGATTGGATTTCAATGCAACCACATGTAATACCAGTAGCGTCTACTGCCTGATCACTTGATAGTGGATCGTAAAGCATTGTCTGAAGTCAACGGCATGCGATCAATTTTGGTTGACGTTGTACGTCGTCAACCCCGGCCGGCCGGTTTCTAGCAATGTATTCCCAATTTGTTGTGTATTTAACTAGATTTTGTAAACTGCTTTAAATGCAGATTTTGTTATAGATAAACAGATTTCCTTTGTTAAAAGAATACCTGTGCTTTTGCAATATTTTCCACGGATTTATTTAAGTAATTGAGCTTTTCAAAGTCTTCCCCCAGTTCAGACTTGTGGGTATAATTCTGTGAATGGCTGATACTTCTGGAAACATTATATTTTTCCCCGCGGTAAACTTGCGGAAAATCCCCTAAGCATAGAGAATATAATATAATAGAAAGGATTTATTTCAAATGAATAAAAATCATGAAAATCAGACATTATACAAATCAGAAAAGTAAGATGTAGATGCAAGCAAAGACACAGTAAAGAATTCAGTTATCAAATTGTCTATGCGGGAGGGCTGACATGTACATAATGAATGAGTTCATTCGGCGCGAGGTATTTGAGAACGGTAGAATCGTACGCCCTGTTCGAAGGCTGACAGGAGGAAGCCGATTGAGCAAGGGGTGCGTTGGGGATGAGCATTTGTCAAAAAGAGTCTTTGATAATCTGAGTCTTCTGATGTTAAGGTTCTCCTAACATGGCAATTCACACTCAATACCACAAATTATTTTATGTGCTCGCCTCTGCAACTTTTCAAAGTTATGTGAAAGACATTTCGGCATACCAACAAAAAGTGGAGCACAGTACTCAAGAAGTGATCTCAACAGACAATTATACATAGAGATCAGATCAGGCTTGCTCAAAAAACTTTTCACAATTCTAAGACAATGCAATCTTTGAGCAAAAAGCTTAGAAACATGCTCAACATGTGATTGCCAACGAAGATCATTCGACCAGATGACACCAAGAATACGCTGCTCTTGTACAAATTCGCAATCTGGAATAACACAGGGTGTACTGTCACTTCTTTTGCGAAAATACATGCAATTAGATTTCTGAGCATTTATGTGAAGGTTCATATCCTTTGCCCACTGCAAAACATTGTCGTGCTCAGCTAACACATCATTTTTATAAAAATCACTTTTGCAAATAGGCACACAAATGGTTATGTCATCAACATATTTGACAATAGTTGTTGAAGAAAAAATTGGTGTGAGGTTGCCAATGATAGCAATAAAAAGTAATGGCCCCAAAACGGAGCTTTATATATTATGTATATCTTTCAAAGAGAACAGAATATTTTGAAAATCGTAAAACAAACCACAGGTCACAATTTTGGTTAGGTATGTTTTTCGATAACAAATGTGCACATTAAGCATCTTGGTTTTCACATTTTGATAAAAAGTTGCAGTAGTCTACTCCTCGGACTATTATCATTTCAACGATTCTGATTTCTATAGTAGCCTGCTGCAGAATTAACTGGCCATATAGCTAATTAGAATCATGATGTGACCCACAACTAGAAATGTTTACACACCTTTGAGCTAGATGATTCACATGCAACATACAAAAATTGCAAGTTACAGGTCATGGCACACATGCACATTACAAAAAATTACTTTCTTTGTCCATGACTCTGTCTCCTAAAAAATATGTTTCATGACTGGCTAACAGTTTTTCTGTTTGAATTACATGTACATGCATTAGCTCTGCAATGCACAATTCATGAAGACAGTGGCAGTATAACACATCGCATCACCTTGGCCTCCAGACAAAAATGACAAGCAATCACAAAGGTCAATATTTATGGAAATTTCAATTTTTGACAAATAGTCATGTCTAAATATTTATCAAAATTACTGTATAACTAAACCTATGTAATTTTCATTCATACCTTGGCATCTACTCCACTTTCTGCTACGTTTTCAATGTATACCCATTTTGCTGACTACAATTTTTCAACTGCATATTTGAATTATACCTATACAAATTGTATTTAGTTGCACGTTGAAAAAAAAACTGCTTCAAGTCATTTCCTATCATATGCATGCGAGAATTTGGTTCAATGTGGATGAAGTGGGCCAACATGTTGGTGTTTGCCGACATAAGGAGTCCTGCCAAATCTGAATGTGTGTAGCTTTATAGACAGGGGCGCATGAACATGGTACGAAATGACCAGAAGACATTCTATGTCAAAAATTATGACTATAGACTCAATACTTTTCAGTTGATAAGAGAAAATATAGAAAAATTCCTTTTTGCCAAAAAATTATAGTCTGCGTCCCATTGGATTCGCATGTGTTTTCCTTTGATTCTGTCTGACAACAAGAGGAACTAACTAGAACTCGGCAGACGCTCAGATTCGTATTAGGCATAGGATGTACTTCATTCTGCGAAAGTCTCATTTTCGGCTTCGTATCCTGCAGAAACTCGTTCTGCCTGCTGAACTATTTTAGTGCCCAGATCCACAACGTCGTCGAACCTGAAGCGATTGCGACTTTAATTAAGTTGAGGATACAATTACTTTTCGTTATAATTCAATGCGACTATATTGCTGTGTCATGCTTAGATGAGACTATTGATTCAGTTATACAACTGGTGCCAAAATGGACTGATATTAGAAATCACTCAAAAATACTAATCTGATTCGAACAACAGCTGTAGAACATCAACAACATAATCCCACTTGCTGCAATCAGATATTATGCTCGTGAAAATGAAACTAGAACTTCTAACCGCAAAACATATATATATATACATATATATATATATATATATATATATATATATATATATATATATATATATATATATATGTGTGTGTAATTTCAAGGTGAAATAATATATTTAGCCCTCCTAGGGGCAAAGCTAGAATAGCTTTAATAAATATAATTGCGCGAATAATTAACTTATTTGCTTCTGAGGTGACATGGCAAGGTCTTTCAATTCAATTCTACCTTTACGTGTTCATCCCATTGATGCTCCAAAGACCACATTATGAATCAAAACCAAGAGACAATGCAAAATATTTATCGGCAAGAAGGAAAGTACCGTTAAAATGAAAAAAGCCTATTATTTATGTCCATGCATTATTTATACGACTTACAGATTCAAACATATTGTAAAAATGCAAACTGAGAGAAGCCTTTGGCCTGGGCTTACTAAACAAAACAGGTATAGAGTTGTCTATCTTTTCTCGAAGCATATTAATTAACGCAGAAGAGTCAAACTCTTCAAATCATTGGCCCACAAAGTAAGGAGTTGGCTGACACAATGCTTCATAGAGTGCGAACAGTCAGAATCACATAGCTTGACACCACACGCTATCAATTGGTAGACTCAATGACACCGTTATTTGCTCCCGACTACTTCATGCCAACAAGAATCAAAGTTGGTGGCCCCTTTTGTAATAATTATGTGACCTTAGTTCATGTTCAATTTTCTGTGATTATTTTGAATATCCATTTTACGATAACAATAAGTTTTTATGTACGGCACAATTACAACCCATTATGTATTCCGACACGATGCAATATACAGTATTTGAAATAAGAGATTGTGAATTCAATCAACAAAATTTAAGAAATATTTTAAGAACAGTATTTATTCGATTATGCATTCAATTTTCAACACAAAATATTACCAAAACTTAGTTTCGTCTACCATTGAGCGATCATCTGAAACCCTGATTTTCGAAGGAATTGATGTGAAAATGGATCATAGTGCAATTATCAAAGTTCGTGGATCTGTAGGTCCGACACAGGTTGGCGCAGATTGTTGAAGCACCTTTTTCGCTCTGTAGCTTTATCAAGGATGCATCGAAGCAATCTTGTCAAGCTATTGCTGACATGCAAGAGATTGTGCACCTAAGAAGTCGATCCTGATTACTTGAATGAGTACCTTTTATGTAGGCTGATAACCCTTGATAAGAATCCTGGAGTTCATCTTGTAGAAGCAGGCTTATGTGAAATCCTTCGAAGAATGGTAAGATGGCAACTTGGGTAGTAGTAAGGAATCCTCCCAAATGCGCACAGCGCCCCCCTCTGGAGCGCGAGTTGGGTTGGTGTGGTTCTGGGTCGATCGGCCGGGTGTCTCTTGGTCGACCGTCGTGGTTGTTCTTGGGCGGCGGTCTTTGTTTTTGGTGTGTAGGGATGGTTGTAGGTTTATTTTGTGTTTAGATTTGGTTTCCTGATGAAATTCTGGGTCGACATGTTGTGTTTCTTGGGTGTAGGTGTGGTTTACGTGTGTTTTTGTGTGTTTTTGAGTGAGAAAGTGGCTGTAGCGGCTAAACGAAGCCTCGTATGTGAAAATGGACGGCGGACTTGGACTTTTTGGCCAATTTTGGGTCTAGGAGAGTTGTTTCCAGCGTCATAGGGCTAAAAAGGAAGAACTTCGACCTCCCTCCCCCCTCGGCATCGTTTCTTCCAACTTTGGTTCTAGAGATCGTAGAAAGTCGTGCAATAGCTCGTTTGACAGCTAAGAGTGCCACAAATTCATTCTAAAGCACAGTTTTGCCCTATCTTTCATTGCTGAGGCTTGAGAGTGACATTGAGACTTTTGGCCATGTTAGAGAGCCGTCAGAGGTTGAGTTTTGTGTTTTCGACTCCAGCGGGCGAACGAAGCATCGGACGAGAAAACTAAGACCAGATTTGGATTCAATTTGGTGTCATTGGCCAATGAGGAGCACATCCAATGAGAATCCAGCATTTCTCTATAAATAATGAGGTTTTCAGAGTGACAATCATACTATCTTTGAGTCGCACAGGTGTCGGACGCACGTTCTCCCTCTACATTCCTATTACATTATCCATCTGAAATGGTAAGTCGGAACCTTCCTTCCTCTCCTTCCTTGAGTGTTAACTTAATAGCATCTCTTTTATTTTCAGGCATCTACTACATCTACTATATTTACAGGAAAAGACAGTGTTCAGACGTTACAAGGATCTCTACAATCAGATCGTCTTATGTTGAGGCCAGTAAAAGAGACAACAAAGGTATCCTACCCCACTACAGCGTAAATTTAGACAAGCCATACGTTATTACGATCATAGCATAGTATTGCAAACGGGAATGCTTCCTTCCACTGAAGTGAAGATATTGAACAATCAGTATGGGGACTACGTAGTCATTCCTGTGAATCCATACATTCGTCGCCAACTCGATATTGTTGAATAGTTTGCAACATTAAATATGGACATCCCTACTCCCCTTAGCAAGGAATGGAAGGCGAGAGACGACAATGATACTCCATATAGAAAGATATGGGATGGTAAAAAGCTTTCTTTACCACTATCGTATTGGTGCTCATACTATAAAAAGGAAGGAGATGAAGTGACACCCATCAGATGTGAAGACCTCGTAGAAGTCACTTGGAATATTGGTTTTGCTATCAGTGGAATATATTATGGCTATCACCAGAACAACAAATTGGCCTCTATATCGATGCATGCTCAATCCATCCTATATATACCAAAGCAACCAGACGTTCATGACATTATTGATCAAATCCTCAACGAGAGCGGTACAAAGCGCAAGTCAGAGAAGAATGCTTCCGCTAAACGCAGGCCAAAGAAGGAGAATCAGTAATCCTTACCTATCTCTACCTTATGACAATTCGCTCATCTGCTTTGAGTGTCGTAGACGTGGACTTATCAGATTCATTTTACTTCTTCGCTGCCATCATGTTATTTGTGTATTTTGTCGTGAACAGCATCGATGTACTTCATCATTTTGTAATATGTTATAGGACTCTTCATCAGATGAGTAAAAATTTGTAATTTCCTTTTTAGTCATCTATCATCATTTTTATGGATTGTGAGGGTAAACCTGTACAGGAGCTCAGTGCTATTGCTATGGACAATTGGTCGTATCAAGTTGTTAGTGTCTACCATCAACATGCCAAGTGTGATCCCAACGCTGATAGCTGGGCGAGAAAACACATCCATGGACTTAATCAACAATACTTGCAAGACTATGGCTTTTCTAGTGAATGTGCTCTTCTTATTGACTTTAAAAGATGGTTAGCAGCTTTTAATGTTGTATGTATCTTTTGCAATGATCCTACTAAGGAGAAGAAACTATTTCCAAATCTAATCATCAATGATATTCTACTTCCACCCTGGGATAGTAGAGTTAATCAACACTACCATGAAGTCACTAGTTTTAAGGAATTGAGTGTTCCTATTTTAAATGTTCGTTGTTGTCGCTACATTCATAATCAATGCTTTTTTCCTCCATATCTCAACACTGCTAAAGTAATGTTTGTTCATCATTGCTCTTTATATGATAGCTACCAACTGTATCTATTTTATCTGTTTCAAACCATTGATTTATAATGCATGCTTGTTAAAGTCGTTTAATAAATGCTTTATGAAGATATTTGTTATTTTCATGCAACGGGTGGGATAGATGAAGGATGATAATGTCTTTCTCAAATGATTGTGGAACATTACGTTTTCATAGACAAAGCTTAAAGGGAACTATTCAAGATTATGCGATAACTTTTCATAAAGATGAGATCAACATCAAATCAGTTATTGTTGATACTAGCACTCTATTTTTGAAGTTAATGGATACGTTTTCTAATAGAATTGTAATGGCAAGATTAGTTGCAAAAATTCATTTCAGCCATTTTGGGAAAGATTAGGTAGAAGATCGTTTCTTCCACTTTGCCTCTTATTCGATGGAAGTTGTAGATAATCCCGAAGAATTTTTTGAAAGACATGGGAAAAATTGCTCAACGTCTTGATGCATTTAACCATCATGGTAGCAGTTTGGCGATTGAAGCGATTTCACATATTCACATTCAACTTTGTATAAAAGAAACTTAAAGATGCAGTGGTACTTGATCGTAGCACAATTGGTTTTTGAGTTGTGTCTGCTTACTCTCGAAGTATATTCCTTCTCCACATGTGTCTATTATTTAGAAAAGGCTAGCAAGTTCATGTCGTCAAAAAGACTTGCTTTTGAAGTTGTTAGCAAGAGTGAAAATATGTGCGATGTATGTAAGCGAAAGGATGGAAGTGAAAAACGCATCTTTAAGAGATGTAAGCATACTTTCTGCCAGCGCTGTTTCATACGCTGCTGTATTCAACTTTGTCAATGCAGTCACTGTGATATAGCTCATTTTGAGTGTCACTTCTGTCATTAAAGTTAGCACCTATGCAAATGTGAAAAAATCAAGTTGTGACAATGGTTAAGAGAAAAATAGCGAAACGCAAAAGTCGAAAGTCTTCAAAATTTTCTGAGGCCATTCGAGCTCTTCAACGAATGAAAGGAAATCAGCGATATAATGCCATACGACATGCTAACGATAAATTTATTCGAGAAATTGTTTCTCATGTGAAAAGTTTGAGGACAAAGAAATTATCACCACAACAACGAAAGTTACTTAAGCGACATACTACAAAATTGCGATTCATCTCCAATCCTAAAGTTACCCTTCAAAGAAGGAGGGAGACTCTAACACAAAAGGGTGATTTCCTTTCAGTGTTACTTCCGCTGTTAGCTCCTGTAGTAGGTGACCTATTGGGTAGGATCTTTAATCCTAAGCGTTAATTATGCAAATATTGAATCCCAAAGTATTAAAATGGATTTCAGACTTCAATGTGATAGAGTTCTGACTGTATCAGGTCCATCCCATGCAGGTAAAACTGTTTTCACTCTGAATTTGCTAGATAAAAGAAGGGAGTTGTTTAGGGAACCTATCAATCGAGTGACTTGGTGTTATGGCATCTATCAACCGTCACTCTTTCAGGAATTGCAACGTCGTAACTTTATTCGAAATGAAGGAATTATTCGAGCTGATAAGATAGAGTGAGTCCAACGATGTCGTTGTATTGGATGATCTATTGAAGGAAAGCAAGAATTCTAAAGACGTTAGAGATATGTTCACCCGCGTAGCACATCACAAAAGGTGCTTTATATCTATATCACGCGCAAAATTTATTTCCTGATGGGAAAGAAGCCCGCACACGAAACCTGAATACACACTATTACGTTACTTTTAAGAATCCACGAGATAGAAGTCAATTTGAAATTTTAGCGCGACAAGTTGCGCCAAAAGGATCAAAAATCTTAATTGAAATTCTTCAAGCAGCAACTGAAAAACACACGGTTGCTTATTTATTGATTCTACACAGGAGTGTCCGGAAGAATTTAGATTTCGAAGTGATATTTTGAAAAAACCTATGATTATCTACAAACTATGAGCTCCTATTCTCGCATGATTGTCATTCCTCAGGATGAATATGTGCAATTGACTGTCATGCAACAAGTAAGAGAACCTCTCGCAAATCAAATTTGTAAGAATGAATTAAACTATCAGAAAAATATGCATATCAAAGATCCACAGTAGTATATAGTGTGACATCCGGCGCGACGCTTCGCTTCGCTTTGCTTCGCTTCGCTTGCGCCGGATGTCACACTTTTGCGGGTTTTTTCAAAAAATCAAAATTTCAAAAATTTAGGTAGACTTCAAATTTCACGTGGCCGAAGGCCGAAGGGGGGAAAATTTAGGCAGTGACAAATTTTCAAAAAAACAAAATTTCAAAAATTTAGCCGGTCTCAAAATATCATGTAATCTCAAATTTGTGATTATGACATTTTACCTTGAAAAACATGACCGTTCCAGGACACCGAAAATCATAAAAGTTGAGAATCTCAAATTTGTGATTATGACATTTTTCATTGCTTAAATCATGACCGTTCCAGGACACCGAAAATCATAAAAGTTGAGAATTTCAAATTCATGAATTTTATCCATCTTTCAGGTTTTTAAAATATATCATGTGACTAAAAATATTTCTTTAAGAATGTAACACAATCTCTCACAATGCCTGTTATTGTTACTGCTTTGCACTCAGATGATCACTCAATTGTAGAGAACATCTGCTTCTCGCATTTATGAATAAAAGGCATTTCAGTGTAAAGAGCTGTGACCTCCAACTCAAACATTTGAAAGGAAACAATGTATGAAAGAACAAACAGCTGCTACACCCACTTAGTCATTTGTAAGACGTTGAATATAATTGCAGCATGTAGGAAGTAAGACTTCATTTACAATTCCATTAATCATAACTAGTGACTGTTTTCTTTCTTCATTGCAAAATGCCAAAACGTACTGCCGCGGAAGCTTTTTCGTTTTACATGCCGATTTTACTAAACTTAATTAAAGAAGAGCACAAGGAAACTGCGAATAAATACTTTGAAGAGTGGAAGTTAGAAATTCAATCGAGAAAGAAGAACAAATTGGACTCTCAAAAACAAGTGGAGGATATTACAGTAAAAATAGAACAGTATCTGATCACTACTACAATTCCTCAGTTCAATGTTACAAAAGAACATTTAATTACCATCGAAGATAGTGCTACTATGATTACAAAACTGATTGCAAGTGATAAAGTGCACCATGGGTCGTTGCTGAGAAGTGCTGCTTATCAAGGTTATGGATTTAAAAGAATTCTGGAATTGAGTGACAATAAAAAAAACAGATTTGTGGCAAACTTGGAACTATTTAGAATTTCCTATAACGTAAGTTATTGTTATTTCTTGATGAACTTATCAGATCTAATTCTACCACACGTATTATTTTTAAATTCATCAATGCCCATTAGTTTTGTTAGAAAACATTTTAAAGAAATCAAAATTTATATAGAAAAATTGAATCAACCGACAACTATAGAAGAAATGAGGTTTGGTTCCCAAGATGAATGAACATTAACTGTGTTGTTTCACTTTTTAAGATATGTGCAATGTACATACATATTTGATGTATACATATTTATGAAGACTTCTTTATAAGTAGTAACGCATTTTGGATTATTTTGAAATGTAATTCTATTTTCTTTTGTTCTCCAGTCTCATGGTAGAAGACTGACATTGTATAGATCTATATTTCAGTATGTAACATAATCTTTGGTATTTAAGAATGATTCATGGAACTTAGTAGTATTGCATTTTGGATTATTTTGAAATGTAATTCTATTTTCTTTTGTTCTCCAGTCTCATGGTAGAAGACTGACATTGTACAATTGTATGATAAAATTGATTGTTGTATTATTATATTTGATGCAAAATACACTGCCGTTGTTTTTATTTTTCTGTACAAGAAGTAGACATTATTACAGTTATTGGAATTTATTTCATTTAAAATGAATGATGAAAATCCGACAGTTATACTGAGTAATATAGGTGATATATTACCTCAGGTTAATAACATGACTGAGTTCTTAGAAATATACGGCAAACAAACAACTGCGTATTTCTATTTAAATCGAAATTCAGAAGATTGTATTCAAAATATTTATTCAAAATATTTCTTTAAAAAATGGAAGAAACAAAAATGGAAGAAACCGCAAGAATATATCCTTCGTTATCATATGAACGTAGTTCTACTTTAATGGACATTGAAAAAATGAATAAAGAAAAACACAAAGATAGAGTACGCTATATGAAAGATAAGGAATGTCAATTATTATTAAGATTAGAGCATTATAAAAAATTAAGAAAGAGATGGAGTAAAGTTAAGAATGTAACACAAGGAATTGGCATATTCTTAACAATAAGTTTAGGTGCTTTAACAATTGTTATATCTTCAGGTGTTTTAGTAATTCCAGTAGTTGCTACAGCTTTAACAGGTACGGGTGTTTTTGCAACTTCACTTGTTACAATGTTAGATAAATCTTTAATAACTAAGAAACGAAAATCATTAAAAACTAAGCATTTACATATTAAAGAAGTCTATGATAAACTACATTACTACTTTCAAAGAGTATGTGATGATAATGTTATTACGTTAGATGAGATTGAAAAATTTGATCAAATAGCTAATAAAGCTAATAAAACGCCATTTCATTTAAAGTCCGAAAAAGTTGATGATAAGAATAAACAGGATGGCAAAATTTCTAGTGATGGCAAAATTTCTAATGAAGAAAATGACAAAATTTTTTTAGAAGAGCTATAAACTTTAAGCGAAAATTTAAGCAAAACTTTATTAAACAAAACTTAAAGCGAAAAGATGTCAAACAACAAAGCAATAAAAAAATAATTTGTTCAGTAAAAGGTTTTTGCTGTATTCCAATGTTACCACAAAATTCAAATATTATATTTTAAAAATGGATAAAATTAGAGCTGATAATTTTAAAAGAATAAAACAATTAGAAGAGTTAATAAAACAAAGAAATATTATGAAAGAAAATCATCTTCAACATAGAATGATAAAAGCTGGTATTCAATCTGATATGTTTGAAAAAATGCAGCAAACCGAACAAGTAAAAACTGATTTTGAAAAAACTATGAAACCATTTAAAACTCTTGAAAAAGAACTTACAAATAATGATAAACAAATTGATATAACAGACCAGAGCACAAAACTATATTAGATGACTATGGATTACTAGAATCAAACATTAATAAGAAATTACCAAAATCTATGCAATTTGAACATTCTATTTCATTTACAGATGGAAAAACAATACCTAGATTTTATCTCGGACAAAAGGAAATATTTCCACTACCTATTCGAGGTTTAATTTTTTCACCAGATAAATCTCCTTTTAATTTAGATAGAAATTTTGTTGATCTTTTAAGAGGAGCAGATTTAAATAATTATGCTGTAGAAGATCTCATAAAATATAAAGCTATGTTAGATAGAGTTGGTGCACTAAAATCTCTAAGACGTTATAAACAATTAGAAAATTTATTATCAACGGGAGTTAAAGTAGGAAAACGTTTTAAAACTGAAACAACTGTATTCTTACCAGATGATCCACAAGAATTAATAAATAGATTAAATATTTTAATATCTGCAATAAAAGAAGGACATAATTCTAGTTTCAATGAAATTCATGCTATATTGAAAAGACTGTTAGAAAAGAAGATTCTAAATGAAGAGGATTATAAAAGTGTAGCTGAAATATGTTGTTCCTAATTTTTATCTATGATTTTTATTCATGATTTTTATCTATGATTTTTATCTACGATTTTTATCTATAATATTTATTCAAAATTTTAACTAAAAAATGTGTTCAGCAGATTTAGACAAAATTAATAATCATTTAGAAAATTTGACAGAGATTTTGGGTTCATCAAAATTTAGTACGACGTTGAAAATTATAACAACTACTTCATCACACACTTGTAATTTAGAACAAAATAAAAATTATCAAATTGCATTGACTAGTTTCTCCACATTTAGCACTATTCAAAATGTTATAAAAGATGTGAATGATCAATTTAGATATTCTACTGATAAAGGCAAAACATGGAAAATACAAACTTTTCTTCCTGGTTCTTACGAAGTTGAATCAATATCAAATGAAATTAAGAGACATTTAGGTATACCATTTAAAGATAAGAAACAATTACATTTTGCAGTTGAACCGGCAGTCAATAAATTTTCTCTTACTTTAGACGAAAATCATCAAGTTGATTTTAATCATGATAGATCATTGTCAAAGCTATTAGGATTTAATAAACAAACCTATAGTCAAGGTTATCATTTAGGTGAGAAGATTCCAAAAATAACTGAAATAAATTCAATTGTTGTACATTGTGACATTATTGAAGGAGGATATATAAATGGTAAATTGTCAAATTTAATATTCAGTTTTCCAGCTTTTACTGTACCCATTGGTTATAGATTAAATGTAATTCCACAAACATTAATATATTTCCCTATTACAAGAAAAACTATTAACAACATTAACATTAGAATCACTGATGAAAAAGGACAAGAAATAAATTTTGGAGGTGAAGAGATTATGATAGATCTTTTGGTTTGGGAGGTATAAACTCCCGTTCGGGAGGTATAAACTCCCGTTCGAGAGGTATAAACTCCCACGCGAAGCTAGAGAAGTTTAATTTTCTTCTTCCTCTTTAAAAATAAAAATAAAATAAAAATAAATTTTTTTATTAAAAAATGAGTGAACTACCTCCATTTAATAAAAAAAAAACTTAAATTTAATCATCATCCAAATTTATCTAATAAAGTTTTGTCAGTTATTTGCGGAAGATCAGGTTGTGGAAAAACATATCTATTATTTAAAATTTTAACGACTCCAAATTTTTTGGATTATAACAATCTTATAATTTATACAACAACAGCAGAACAACCCGTCTATCAATTTTTAAAATATGGATTTGAAAATAGTCTTAAAAAAACAGCAATTGCTTCATTATTTAAAGAATAAGAAAAATCTGAAGATGAAGAAGAAATAAGTTCGTTGTGTGAAGAAGCAGCAAAAAATAATCAGTTAGTTGAAACCAATAAAAATAAGCATATAAAGATACAATTAATAGATGATAGTGGTAATATGCAAGATCCTAGTAAACTAGATAAAACAATGAAACATTGTGTAATTTTTGATGATTGTGTTAATGATAGAAATCAGTCAGTTCAGAGAAATTATTTCACAAGAGGTAGACATAATAACTGTAGTGTATTTTATTTAACACAAAGTATGTATTCATTAGACGGAAGTGTTATTAGAAAGAATGCAAATATATTTATACTATTTGAAATAAATGCAAGAAACTTAAGTGATTTATTAAGAGATTTATGTGTAAGAAATAAAGATGAATTTAAACAATCGTGTAACAATGCTTGGTCAAAAGATTATGGATTTATCACAATTAATATTGATAAAAAAATTCATGATAGAGTTATAGAAAATATTTTCGCGGAGTGATCGAACGGAGTGACCGAATAATTTTTTCTTATAAATTTTTTGTTAATAAAAATAAAAAAAAATATGTTGAATGCTTATAAGATAGAGCATGTACCAGTTTTAAAAGATTATCGTCATCCTACAAATCCTGTAAATTCGAAGAAAGAAGTTAGATTTTATTATCATCATAAATACGTAGCGCTCGTTACAGATTATAAAACAAAACATGGTATTAAACCGTGTGTTAAAACAAAAGACTTTCCACTTTGTTTAAGAAGTTTCCGAGTATTTTTGGCGTATAATAATTTATGGTGGTTGGTTAAGAAAGAACATTTAACAACACATGAATTAGAAACATTACATCAATTACATATTCCTGTGTATATGTAAAAACGGAACCGAGGTTCTATGTAAAAATTCATTTTTTCTTTTAAAAAATATGAATCGTGAAATGTCTCTCGGACAAACGTCTAGGATTGATGAATTAATCAAGAAACAAATTGCTGAGTTTGATGCGCAAATTAAACATAGTAAACGTAGTAAACGTATTAAAAAACAGAAACGTACTAGGCGTAGTATTAGACGTAATACTAAAAAACAGAAAAGTGGAACAAAAGAAATATTAGAAACTCCTATTACTGACATCTTTTTTGATGATAGAATTAAGGATGAACTTGGTGATGATTTATGTAATTTATTTAATCCAAATGAAATTAAATATGAAAATGTATCTTTTATTAATGTAGTAAATGATATGAGGAAACTTTTAGCAAATGGTAAAATTATTAATTTACTTGGAAAAGTTGTTAAAGATCAGGAAAATATAATTCAAAATTTTTACGTAACCTTCTATAATAAAAAATCATTTGAAACATGGTTTTCGAATCTGGATGAGAAATCCGATGCTAACGAATGGATTTTTACAGGTAATATTAAATATGAAGATTTTGGAATGAAGTTAGTACAAAGATCGCATAGAGGGGCAGGGATTAATATGAAATATAGAATCAAAGAATATTTCGTTGAATATTGTTATATTCCTTCTGAAGATTTTTGTTTTATTAAATGTTATGATGTTTTACGAGGTTTTAATGAAGAACAAGGAGAAATGATGAAAGAAATGTTTAATAATTTTTTATATAAAGAGAAAGCCACATCTAGAACAGGAGTAATGTCAAACTGTAAATCTTCTCAATTCAATAAATATTTTGGAGAATGTGTTCAATATTATAGTCCTGCCAATCGTCATTTAAATCCTAGAGGAATTGAAACGTTTCATAATTATGTTTATTACAATTATTTTCACGCAGGTTCAACAATTGGTCACTATTGTTTAATTGATAAATTTCATAAATTAAAAGCTATTAGAGAAATTGAAAATAATTTCAAACCCATATATAAAACAGTTACTGATGAAAATCTAACAACGCGTCCATATAAAATCATAACAAAGAAAAAAATTGACTATGGTTCAACATATATTTGGGATCTCGAAACTTTTCCTGATCTTAACTGTTCAACAGCTCATCCTATTCCTTATGCTGTAGGAGCTATTAATTTTAATAAATTTATATGTTGTTTACCGAAACAAAGATTGAAAGAATTAGAAACACGTTTGTTAAGTGATATGATTAAAATTAAAGGATCAAAAGATGAAGATGAAATTAAAAAATTTAAAAAACAGATTAATGAGTATAATAATTTAACTGAATTAGAATTTAATAAACTTCAAAATTGTGTGAAAATATTTACGAGAACTGAGGATGATGAATGTCCGATCGGGGGAAACCCAGAGGACGTATGTCCGATCCATCAATTTTTTAAAACTTTTGGAAAATTTAATTATTCGAGAGTAACTTTAATAGCTCACAATTCATCAGGTTTTGATTCCTATTTTCCGATAAAAGCTAATTTTAAATTATCTAAACCGCCTCTTAAAACTTCAAGAGGAATATTGACTGCTTCATTACAAAATCCTTATACAACTGAATGTGTTAGTAGATACATTCAAAAATCTTTTAGATTTAAAAACAATATGAAAAAAGATTCACCGTCAGGTAAATTAGCACTTCAAACTATTATAATGAAATGTAGTTATCAACATGTAAAAACAAGTCTTTCTAAATGGTGTGAGAATTTTAAAATTCCTACGAATGTGTGTAAATTAAATTATGAAATTGGAGACATAACACATGAAAATTATAAAGAAAAAGAAAATGAATGGAGACCATATTTAGTTAACGATATTCTTTCTTTAGCTTTTTGTATCTACAAATATAATAATGTTATGCGAGATTTAGTTGGTGAAGATATAACTACTAATTTGACATCCTCTGCTTTAACATTTAACGGTTGGATGAAAAGCGCACAAAATGACAATACAAATATTCATTCTCATATAGATTTATGGGCTAGAAATTATATTAGAAAATCTGTTAAAGGTGGAAGAGTTTCAGCAAATATAAGAAAATACATATCGCCATTTTGTAGCATCTTGTTACCAATATTAAAACAGTATTTACCTGGTCGCTACGCTGGTGGGGCTTTGTCCCCTGGCCGCTACGCTGGTGGGACTTTGTCCCTTGGAAGTAATTTAATAGATTTAATGAAACAGTATCGAGATTTAGGAGATAAAACTAAAATTTGTAAGAAAATTTCAAATCAACTACTTGAACAAAAAAATGAATTTCTAATGGCTTTTGATGCAACATCTTTATATCCATCAGCTATGTATGATGAAAATTCAGAATACCCTAAAGCTGAATCAGCTAGAAAATTTCGTCAAGAAGAAGAGCGGGAAATAATATATAAATTTAATACTCAAACATTTAGACCTAAAACTGGAATATTCTCTGTTGTGTTTCAATATCCGAATGATATGTTTTTCCAACCAGTTCCTATAAAAGATAAAGTTAAAAATCAAAATAATAATTCTCATGTGAAAGTAATCAGGTTTAGAAATGGTGTATGTTATGATGTATTAACTTCTGTAGACATACAAGAAATTGTTAGATCTGGGGGAAAAATCTTACATATTACTGATGGTATAATTTATGAAATAAATTATCAAGTTTCACCATTTCGAAATTATATTGAAAAACTTTTTAATTTGAGAAAAAGATATAAAACAGAAGGAAATACTGTAGGTGATGAGTTAATTAAATTATTCATGAATTCGCTATATGGCAAAACTGTGCAAAAAGATATAACCACTAAATATCATTTATGGAATGAGAATACATTGAGAAAAAATTTCACTCAAAAAGTAAAAGATTATGAAAAATTAAATGATGAACAATATTTAGCGAAAGTAGAAATGGAAGATGATGAATTTCTCAAAACTAATATTGTAAAAGATGGGAAGACGTCATTCATGCCATCACACTTAGGTTCTTTCATTCTTTCTCACTCTAGAAGAATCATGAATAACTTTATTTTAGAAATTAATGGTTTCAAAGAAAAATACATTCATTATACAGATACTGATTCAATATATATTTCCAATGAGCTCTTTAATAAATTAGATGCTGCTGGATATGTTGGTGGGGAATTGTGTCAAGGAAAAAATGATTATGGAAATGGTGGAATTATTTTTGCAATGTTTATTGCTCCTAAAATAAAATATTGTATTACTGTAGATGAACAAGGGAGACTTAGTGAAAAGAAAACATTCAAAGGATATTCACAAGATAAAGTAAAAGTAGAAGATTTTCTAAAATTATATTCGGGGAAAACATTATCGACTACAGTTAATAAACCATGGAAAAGATCTTTAGAAACTGGAATTAGTAATCCTGATAAAAATAATAATACTGAAGAAAAGAAATTTTCTGGTCAAATAAATATTCTTAAACGTCAAGCACCTGATGAAAATGAAATTATGTTACCTTATAACGGAGAAGATATTCAAGCTGAAATATTTCAAACAATCGTCTATGAGAGTAATTTAAGTGATGATGATGACACGTGGGAATAATAATTTTTTCATTACATCTAAAAATTTTATAACATCTAAAAACTTATTACATCTAAAAATTTTATAACATCTAAAAACTTATTAAATCTAAAAATTTTATTACATATGAAAATATATTTATCGTATATTTTGGTATTTTCTATTAAGTTTTAGCATATAATGTTCTATAATATTAAGTTTTATCATATTAAGTTTTATCATATAACGTTTTATCAAAAGATAATTTAAATTTATTTTCAATAACTATTGATTCTTCATCATCATCATCAATTGATTCTTCATCATCATCATAAATTGATTCTTCATCATCATCATAAATTACACTTTTTGGTAAAGGATGCCATTCCCTGATAGGATACCATTCTCTTATTGGAATATCTAACTCTAAATTACATTTTTTATCTGAAAATAATATAATAGAGAAAAATATTGGTCTTTGATCTCTTTTGGAAAATTTAATAACACCACCATAATCTGAATCAGTTTTAGTTTTTATTAAAGATGATAAAATTTTAAATTGATTAGATGTAAATCCTAATTTAAATTTTGTAGACCCGACACATAGTTGTCTAACAGTATCTTCAACTATACCATCATTATTATTTTCAATTGTAAGAAAATGAAATTTAGATAAATTTTGATTATATGTAGTATTAATATCATGTACATCAGTATGAGATATAAATTTTTCTTCACTTAAATTTTTATAATTACTAATATTTTTATAATCTTTCTTACCATTTACACCATTTTCAGATGTTTCAGAATCATCATCTATATTATTATCATCATTATTATCATAAGATTCTTTAAGATCGGGCAAAGCCCTAGAACCTTCGGTTCGTTTATTATGGTTATGATTATGGACATGGTTAATAGTATAAGGTGTTGTCCACATATAAATTTTCTCTTGTTGAGCTAAACCATTTATATAAGATTTTAATAAATTAATATTTAAGTTTGAATATAATCCTATATAAGTATCATCATCATATCTTTGCGGCATTTCTAATGTTTCTTGTTTATAAATTGTATCTCCACAATAAACTTGGCATAATAATTCTTCATTATGTTTTTTACTCTCTATGTGAATGTTATATTGATTTTGATCGTCAACAAATAATCTAATTTTTTCTTTCGAAACAGATTTTAATTTTTTAACTAATTCTTTAATATTGATATAATTGATAATTTTAGTTTCTATCCAATCAGTATTACTAATTGGTAATACTGCTCTAATAAAACCATAAACATTATTATGACCTATTATAACCATATTTTCTTTATTTAATTCTCCATAAGCTACATCATTATATTTGCTTACAATATCCATAAATTTAATAAATGGATCACCTGGAAAAATACAATAATTGGTTTCTATAGAAGGTAAACCTTTAGTCTGTTCTCTAAATATTTCGGCTTGTAATTGAAATAAAATATTAACATCTATACATGGATTATTATTATTATCATTATCAAAACATTTATTTTCAAATCCCGTTGATCTCATCGAATAAGAAGAACAGGATGATGCGGGCGAATATAATTTTTTTAAATTTGGTTTTTCCATTTTTTTATTTTTATTAGAAAAAATTTTATTTTTTTATTTTTATTAGAAAAAATTTTATTTTTTTATTGTTAAAAAATGATGTTACCAAATGTTGGTGGAGGTGCATATATCCCGAATAATCGTGAATTAGAAATAGAAATAGAAAATTATATCATGAAAACTGGAGACGTTTTATCTGGTCCATTGCATCTTTCTATTCTTCCGCAACAAAATACAGAGTTAACAAATAAACAATATGTTGATACACAAATCAATGATTTAAAAGAAAAATATATAAACGATGTTTTGGTTCCACTGATGAACGAATTAAAGTTGCTTAAACTTAATGACAAATCATTAAACGAAAAACTATTAAAACTTGATAAAAAGGATAGAGAGCTAGAAGCAGATATAGCAAAACTTTTTAAAAAGATTTCTGAACAATCAAAAATTTTAATATTACTTTCTTTAAATTTAAAATCTGCAGTCATTAAAAATAAACATCAGATAAAAATGTTAAAAGAACAATTAGAAGATAAAATAGAAAAACTTCCTGAAAGAATTTAAAAAAATTTAAAGCAGTTACAAACTACATTCCAAAAAAGTGTTGATGAATTAAGTTCTAAAATTACTCAACAAATGAAAAAGATGAATAGAATAATAAATGAAGTAAACTCACTTAATCAAAAAGTTGATAAAATGAAAACTCTTAAAATCAATTTAGAAAATGAATTAAAGAAAAATTTACAAGAAAACTCTAAAGAAAATAAAGAACAGTTAGATTCTGTCAAAAGACAATTAGATGTTCTTAAAATTAAGTTAAATGCACTTAAAACGGCATTGAAGATTAATCAGCAGAAAATGCAAGTTAATAGAAAAGAAACTAAAGTACATCACACGCTGCTTGACGCAATAGATAAAGTGCAACAGTCAATTAATAAAGTTATCTCGAAGTTGTTGTCCATTCACAAACGTAAATCTTGATCGGACCAAAGGTCCTCAGGTTACTAACCAATCGTAAATATTTTTTCTCAAAAGTCAAATTTAATCCTAAAAAATGCCTATAATTTATAAACACAATCTTAAACATTTTGCTTCAAATCAAAAAATTGCTCATGAACCACGTATGAATCCTGTTTATCATTATGATAATAGAGAAACAGTCGGAACACAAAAGTTCCTAGGCACCGCAGGTGCCGTTCACACGGAAGGAGCTGGCATCTTCTCTGGTATTGGAAGTATCGTTATCTTAATTAAAAATAATAAAGATTTGATTACATCTGCTGCAAAAGGAGCAGCTGCTATAGGTAGTACAGCTAGTGCAATATCAAATGCTGTCAAGTCTCAAAACGAATTAAAACAACTAGAAGCTATTCGTAAACTTAGGAATGGTTCCGAAGAACTAAAAAATTTAAAAAAACTTTCAGAGGAAACAAAAAATAAAATTGCTAACATAGCTGCAGTGTCTGATAGTAAACATAAGAAGAAATCTGGCGTAGCCATAAAACGTTCAATTGAACCTACGGTTCGCTCAATTGAAGAAATAAGAGGAAATGGCGTGAGTAGCAACCTTCGGTCTAACCAGCAAAGCTGTAGCGGAGCTGGTCTAGCAAAATTCTAAAATTATGTTTTTTTGCAAAATTTTCTTAGCAAAATTTTTTTAGTAAAATTATTTTAGTAAAATTATTTTAGCAGAATTTTTTCTGTGTGTGAGAAAAACAAAAAGTCAAATTATTTTTTATAAAAATGTCTTCGCTTATCGAAAATAAATTTAGATTAGACGATCCTCCGTTCGTCAGTTGCAATCAAAAAAAGAATGACTATATAAGAATTGCTATGAATCCCGGATCTTCCAGTAGAGTAAATACTGGAGGTGATTTAATTTTTGAAGTTGATAATCAGCAGAGTTATATATATCTACCTGATTCATTTTTACACTGTGAATATTCTTTGTACAGTGATGCCAATTTTACAACACCATTACCAGAAATCGATAATATTGCACTAGAGAATATTTTTTTTCCAAGATTATTTACACAAATGCGTTTAGATGTTGCAACTCAAAATATAGAAACAATAAGTGATTCTCCAGGTGTAATTGATACAATGCTTAGATTTATAACAATTGGTGAAAATAATAAAAAGTATGAAATCGAAGGTTGGTTTCCTGATACTAATGATGGTATAATTGTTGATGATTTAACTCACGCTGGAACAGATGCAGCAGGAATTGCGAAAGATGTAGAAAATATTGCAAAACATTTAAATAAAACAAACAATAGTGCATATAAAGAAAGACATGAATTTAACAAGAAAAGTAAACAAACAGTTAATTGGTCATTGTCTCCATTATTCGGATATTTAGATTATGACAAAATATCATATCAATTAAAATTTAAATTAATAATTCATCGTGCAGCAAATAATGAATTAATCTTTTTTGGTAAGACTGGAAAAAAGCATATTTAAAAATTGATAGACTTGAATGGTGGATTAAGCATATTACTCCTAGTTTAGAGATTGAAACAGCTATTGCAAAAAGATTAAATACTAACAAACCAATTCCAGTAAATTTTCTAAAGCGTACTGCTAGTTCAGTAACTTTTTCCGAACAAAGATTTAACTGGCATTTTACTAGAACTGCGAATACACCAAGATATTTATTACTAACTTTTCAAAGAAATAATTCTCCAAGTTTTGATAAGAACAATAATCTCTTCCATATTAATACAATTCGAAGTTTACAAGTTTCATTAAATCAAACCCGATATCCAATTGATCCATTAAGATTCGATGATACCAATAATCAATTTATGGAAGGATATGATGCTTATAGAAATCTTTGTATAGAATTTGGAGTTGAACCACAATTAACTCCTGGAGATTGGAGACATTTATATCCTGTTTTCTGTTTCGATCTAAGTGCACAATCTGAAGATATTATCAAGACTGGTTGTGATGTAACAATTAATATTGAAAAAAAAGATTCCACAACTTCATTGATGGCTTATGGTTTATTGCTAGAAGATGTAAAATATTCTATTGAAATTCTTAATGGAAAGATGGCTAGGATAGGCTAAAGCCCAAGACTTCGTCGATTAATTAATTTTTTTTCATAACTTAAAATTTTGATAACTAGAATAGATTAAAAATTTTTGATAACTTAAAATTTTTTCATAACTAGAATAGATTAAAAATTCTTAACTTAAAAATTTTTCGTAACTAGAATAGATTAAAAATTTTGGTAACTTAAAAATTTTTCATAACTAGAATAGATAAAAAATTTTGGTAACTTAAAATTTATTCATAACTAGAATAGATTAAAAATTTTTGGTAACTTAAAATTTTTTATTAAAAATGTCGCAAGCGAAAAGTAATAATAATAAAACTGTTGAATTAAAACTACGTAACATTGTTGACAAAAATTCACCTAAAACTATTACGATTAACAAAAAAAAGTATTACATAAGTAAACCAATGATAGAGAATATTCAATTACAAGAAGAAAAGAATGGCGGGATTCTCCCATTAATTCCCCTAATAATAGGTGGCATAGCAGCTGCAGGAAGTGTTGCAGGTGGGACAGCTGGTATTGTCCAAGCAGTAAATAAAAATAAATCAGAGAAGGCAGCATTAGAAGAACAAAAACGTCATAATAGGGAGTTAGAGAAAGTTGCTAGGGGAGAAGGAATAGTAGATAATTTTATTAGTAAATTAAAATTAGTTGATGAAGGAAAACGAGTTCTTAAAAATATTCTCCACAATGTTGATGATTTAATTGAAATTAAAGAAACTAAAGATGGTTCTGGAATATATCTAAGTCCTAGTATGATAAGATAATAACCTCAGGACCTTTGGTTCGAGCGGCTAAAGCCTCTGAACAAGGTTCTATCCGGTAAAACATTTATTTTATCTTTTAAAATGAATTCTACAAATTCCGAAAATTTAATTAAATTAAAAATTTCTAATTTAGATTTATTGAATTATCTATTAAACAAAAATAAAAACTCAAACTGTCAGCATATTGGAGGTGACATACAAAAAACATAAAAAACTTTCCTGGATTTATTTGGAGTAAATATTCGAAAGAAAAACATCTTCCCGGTCATTCATATACTGGTCCAGGAACTCGATTAGATATAAGACTAGATGAGAATAATAATCCGAAACCAGGTGAAGAACCAATAAATAGAGTAGATGCCGCAGCTTACAGGCATGATTTAGCTTATCGAAATCATGATCTAAGTTCTCGACATGCAGCTGATAAGAAGATGATTCAAGAATTAGATAGTATTCAAAATCCAACATTTAGAGAAAAAATTGAAAGAATGTTTGTTAAGAAAGCTTTACAAGCTAAAATATTATTCGGTCAGGGTTTAAATGAAACGACAGCAAAGCTGTCTGAGAGCAACGCTCGAACCTACGCGTCCGAAATCCACAAGGAATACAGAAGGCCTAAATATTTATTGAAAGTAAAAGTATTTAATAAAGATGATATTTGGAGTGCTGATCTTATTCATATGCCGAATGAAAGGGACTACAAATACGCATTGACCGTTATAGATTTATATACACGATACGCTTGGGTAAAGCCTTTAAAAAATAAAAGTGGTCTGTCAGTTAAATATGCGTTTGAAGAAATCTTTGAAGAAAGTAAGAAAAAGCCAAAAAAATTGTTTGTTGATAAAGGGTCGGAATTTTATAACAGAAATGTTCAGCCACTATTTGAAACTGTTTATTCAACTGAAAATGCAGGGAAGGCCGTAGTGATAGAAAGATTCAATAGATCATTAAAAAATAAATTATTCAAGAAATTTACTGAGCAAAGAAATCAGAAATGGTTGAAGATATTACCAGGAATTGTAGAACAGTACAATAATAAAGTTCATACAGGTATTGAAGAAACTCCAAAGAATGCTTCTGACGACCCCGATTTAATACGAAAGAAAATATTCGAGAATAATAATTTGAATGAGAGTAATCCGAATTTGCAGAAACTTAAGCCGAAATTTAAAATTGGAGATAGAGTTAGAATATTTAAGTATAAGAATAAATTTGAAAAAGGCTTTGTTGGTTATTGGACTAAAGAGATATTTGAAGTTTGTAAAATAAACCAAACTTATCCGATTACTTACGAAATCAAAGATTTAGATGATGAAAATATCAGAGGCCGATTTTATCAAAATGAATTACAACGAACTGATTTTTAATTATCATTATTTTCATTAGGCGTAGCCATAGAACCTAAGGGTTCGTTCAATTCTAACACAATATCAAGAAATGGTACTCCTTTTTGTAATTTAAATAAAACATAAAGACATAATTGACCACAGTAAGTAGTTCCCGGTTTTTGAATTTGAAATGTATTATAAGTTCCATTGCCAAGTAATTTTTTGGCTTCATTTGTAGGTGGAAGTCCATAAGAGTCGAACCAATAGTTCTCAGCCTCCGGGCGGTCGAAATAGTAATTATCTCGATTTTTATTAAAGATACCTGCAGACCAATGTACTCCTTTTTCATCTGTTGTGAGAAGATTTGTTATGAAATTTATAGTTATTGATGGAACTTTGTTCCGGGAACTGAAGGTTCCTGTTGGCTTATTTTTGATCAATTGTAATTCGTCTCTCATTAGAACATGAAAATTCTTTATTCCTAATTGATTTGCAATTTTCTTTAGATCAAAAATAGTAGTTGTTTGCGTTCCATATAATTTTAAAAACTCATTTATGTTGTTCATTTTATAATAAAAAAATTTCTTAAGGGACCCCTAGAAGTTAGAAGGGAGAGGGTAGTACAACTACGTTCATATGATATTGAAGGATATATTCCTGCGGCTTCTTCCACTTTTGTTTCTTCCACTTTTAAAGAAATATTTTTAGTCACATGATATATTTTAAAAACCTGAAAGATGGATAATATTCATGAATTTGAAATTCTCAACTTTTATGATTTTCGGTGTCCTGGAACGGTCATGTTTTTCAAGGTAAAATGTCATAATCACAAATTTGAGATTACATGATATTTTGAGACCGGCTAAATTTTTGAAATTTTGTTTTTTTGAAAATTTGTCACTGCCTAAATTTTCCCCCCTTCGGCCTTCGGCCACGTGAAATTTGAAGTCTACCTAAATTTTTGAAATTTTGATTTTTTGAAAAAACCCGCAAAAGTGTGACATCCGGCGCAAGCGAAGCGAAGCAAAGCGAAGCGAAGCGTCGCGCCGGATTTCAAAATAATCCAAAATGCAATACTACTAAGTTCCATGAATCATTCTTAAATATCAAATATAATAATACAACAATAAATCTTATCACACAATTGTACAATAGCAGTCTTCTACCATGAGACTGGAGAACAAAAGAAAATTTAATTACATTTCAAAATAATCCAAAATGCAATACTACTAAGTTCCATGAATCATTCTTAAATACCAAAGATTATGTTACATACTTAAATATAGATCTATACAATAGCAGTCTTCTACCATGAGACTGGAGAACAAAAGAAAATTTAATTACATTTCAAAATAATCCAAAATGCAATACTACTAAGTTCCATGAATCATTCTTAAATACCAAAGATTATGTTACATACTTAAATATAGATCTATACAATAGCAGTCTTCTACCATGAGACTGGAGAACAAAAGAAAATTTAATTACATTTCAAAATAATCCAAAATGCAATACTACTAAGTTCCATGAATCATTCTTAAATACCAAAGATTATGTTACATACTTAAATATAGATCTATACAATAGCAGTCTTCTACCATGAGACTGGAGAACAAAAGAAAATTTAATTACATTTCAAAATAATCCAAAATGCGTTACTACTTATAAAGAAGTCTTCATAAATATGTATACATCAAATATGTATGTACATTGCACATATCTTAAAAAGTGAAACAACACAGTTAATGTTCATTCATCTTGGGAACCAAACCTCATTTCTTCTATAGTTGTCGGTTGATTCAATTTTTCTATATAAATTTTGATTTCTTTAAAATGTTTTCTAACAAAACTAATGGGCATTGATGAATTTAAAAATAATACGTGTGGTAGAATTATATCTGATAAGTTCATCAAGAAATAACAATAACTTACGTTATAGGAAATTCTAAATAGTTCCAAGTTTGTCACAAATCTGTTTTTTTTATTGTCACTCAATTCCAGAATTCTTTTAAATCCATAACCTTGATAAGCAGCACTTCTCAGCAACGACACATGGTGCACTTTATCACTTGCAATCAGTTTCGAAATCATAGTAGCACTATCTTCGATGGTAATGAAATGTTCTTTTGTAACATTGAACTGAGGAATTGTAGTAGTGGTCAGATACTGTTCTATTTTTATTGTAATATTCTCCACTTGTTTTTGAGAGTCCAATTTGTTCTTCTTTCTCGATTGAATTTCTAACTTCCACTCTTCAAAGTATTTATTCGCAGTTTCCTTGTGGTCTTCTTTAATTAAGTTTAGTAAAATCGGCATGTAAGATCGGCATGTAAAACGAAAAAGCTTCCGCGGCAGTACGTTTTGGCATTTTGCAATGAAGAAAGAAAACAGTCACTAGTTATGATTAATGGAATTGTAAATGAAGTCTTACTTCCTACATGCTGCAATATATTCCACGTCATTTTTGATCCTTAATCTTTAATACGGGCAACAGCTGCTTACTCTGTAATTCAATGGCTCAGGAATGCGATAAGCAGATGCAATTATATCATGTATGCGGGAGCAGCTGTTCCCTACAATTGAGAGGTTCATCAGAGTGCAAATGTGAGAGATTGTGTTACATTCTTAAAGAAATATTTTGAGTGCAATCCTCTGATTTTATACTTAAAATTATTTTTATTTATAAAACTCTTTTTCAGTGTATGAAATATTTCCTATACTCATTTTTGAGATATCATATTTTTTTACTTTTATAAGAGTCCGGAGGTCATATATTTTTTTACATTTCTGAGGGTACCTTATTTTCTTTTTACTTTTATAAGAGTCCGGAGGTCATATATATTTTTTACATTTCTCATTCTCAGTGTATGAAAAAAACCCAACGAACTAAAAACCTTTTTTCTGATTTCATCATTTTATTTTTTACTTTTATAAAACTCTTTTCAGTGTATGAACTATTTCCTATACTCATTCTCCGTGTATGAAAAAAACCCAACGAACTAAAAACTTTTTTCTGATTTCATCATTTTATTTTTTACTTTTATAAAACTCTTTTCAGTGTATGAACTATTTCCTATACTAATTCTGGAGGTATCTTTTCTAAATATATTTTTTTATGATACTTTTTTTAATAGTCTATATACATGAATTTAGGTCTTAAAAACCTGAAATAATGACATAAATTGATAAATTTAGTCGTTATTTTTAGTTACTATTTTTTTGAATTTTATGGTGTCCTGGTCCGGTCTATATACCATTACTTTCCACCACCAAGTCTCACGGTTGAACTGCCTACGTTTCCCATTTGTTTCGCCACATCGCTTCCTGGCCGTCTCGAACATTTTCTCTTAAAACATCTCCCAGTCTATAACTCCATTGTTTTCTTTTTTTGAGTCATCTGTTGTCTCAGCGATTCTTCGAATTCCTTCTTCAGATCTTTTGCGCTCAGTTTCCAAACTTTGATCTTCTTCTTGCAACTCTTCCTATCTTTCACTTCCAATCCACTTTTCCTCTTTATGTCCATCACCAGAATCCGATGTTGCAGAAGACAGGCTTCGCCAGGGATCACCTTGCAATCACTCACCACACCGGCATCCTGTTGTTTTACCAACAAGAAGTCTATCTGGGTTTGATGGTCACCACTCTTGTACGTTATTTTCTTCTCCATGCCCTTTGAGAAAGATGTGTTCATCACCTTCAAACCATTGCTTTGGCAGAATTGAAGGATTCTGGTCCCTTCACTGTTTGCTTGCCCGTATCCAAAGGGACCTACACTTTCTTCGAAACCAGCTGTCATTCCCAATGTGACCATTTAGGTCTCCGGTTACAATAACGCTTTCAGATGAGGGTACGCGCATTATTTCGTCGTCCAGTCTCCCCCAAAAGGCATCCTTTTCGACATCTGATTTCCCAGCCTGGGGCGCATACACTGAAAAAATATGTGTCACTTTGACGTCAAGGATAAGTCGAATTTTCATTATCCTTGAAGTTAATCTCTCTACTTCTAGCACATCACTGGTCAAGCATTCTTTTAGCAGGATACCAACTCCTCCTCTGCTTGACTTCTCTCCAAACCACCAAAATTTGTACTTTTCATCGCCTTCACCGATGTACTTGCATCCACAACCTTTGAATTGGGTCTCCTGCACACAGCAGACATCAACTCCTCTTCTCCTCAACATCTCAACCACCTCTCTACTTCTCCCATACATTGAGGCAACATTAGCTGTCCCAATGCGTAAGTTTTTCATTTTCTTCTCCCCGGACATTCTTCGCACCCCTTGCCTATTCGAAGGCTGCCGGGCACTAGGAGCCATTTGAGAGTGAACCATTCCATAAAAAATATGGTGCTGCAATTTTTACGGCCGCATGCCCTTGCTGACGCCAACCATGATTATCCGTCATGGACCTAGCCTTTTCCCATCAATAGATTGGAAGACCCTACAAGGCAGTAGGTAAGGAGATTAATTTTTAAGAGACGGCGCCTCTCCGTCTCGACACTTACTTCAGGACAAATCCAGAAGACAGCCGCTAGCTGGTCAGGGACTGCTTATTCGAGCCAACGGCCTTATTTCGCAGCTAACCATCAGCCAATGATGGCCTCTCGCTATCTGCCACCTGCGACCCTGGAGGTAGCAGCCAGCTATGCCCCCCTAATCTTTATTCATTATTCTACTTTGTTATTACAATCAGTTTCTCCACTTCCTCAGATTGACGGAGGCTAATAATACGGAGGAGGGGGTGATACGAAGGCAAATATTATCATTTTTATGGAAGTCTACACGCACAGTTGAATAGTACTTTCTTCCTTCATGTTGACAGTTGATTGGTAGCGTCTCACTTGTGTTCTAATTTCATGTGCCAAATGCAAATCATTACCCTTTCGTTGGATACTTTATGTACAATTTGTATGACACACAAAATACAATGTGATTTGATGAGGTGAATCAATGGGATTAGACAATATTAGAAATATTAAAAAGATTTTCAACCATGGATGGCTTCATATATTCAAATAATGAACGTAAAGCGTCAAAACTGGTTGAAAATACATGAATGACGCTGTGTGGCATACTTAACGTATTCCTATATTTTTCCGTTTTTTTCCGTTATTATTCTTCAGTAATAGCGCTGGGAACCCTGAGATATCTATTCAGTATGCTTGAAGTGTAGGAAAATTGATTTCGTGATCTGATGTCGTCTTCACGTTGACAGCAAGGTATAATGAATTGATCATTTATAACTTCGGCGATCGTCAGCATGACAGATAAAACAGAACAGCGAACGTGCATCAAATTTTGCGTTAAGTTGAACAAGACAGTTACCAAAACTCTTTGACATGCTTCGTCAGGCCTACGGCTCAGTCTTTCTTGCACATCCTTCTTCGAGTGGCATTCGCTGTTCAAAAACGGCAGAGTCTGTTGAAGATGACGAGCGCTCAGATAGACCGACAACCAGCAAGACAGCCGACAGTGTCAACGAAGTTCGACAACTCATTCGTGAGAACCGCCGTCGTGCCATTCGCCAACTTCCGGAGATGGTAGGAATTGGTTATGGAGTTTGTCAGGAAATCTTGACCAGTGACCTGGATATGTGAAGAAGGGCTGCCAAATTCGTTCCTCGAATCTTGACCACTGGGCAGGAGCAAAGGCGAATGGATGTGTGCGAGGAACTCCTGGAACCAACGGTGATCCAACTTTCATATCGCGATTGATCACAGCCGACGAGAGTTGGATTTACGGGTGTGATCCTGAAACGAAACAGCAGTCGCAATGGAAGAGTCCTCAATCTCCGAGGCCTTGAAAAGCCCGGCAATTTCGCTGTGCAACAAAGACAATGTTGATTGTTTTCTTCGACCAGAAGGGCATCGTTCATCGGGAATTTGTTGACCAGTGAACTCGGGTTTTTACTGTGACGTCTTTCGACGATTGAGAGAGGCAGTTAGAAGGAATTGACCTGACTTGTGGAAGAGCCGCAATTGGCTGCTCCATCACGACAACCCACCTACGTATGCGTCCTTGAAAGCAACCCAGTTTTTGACTGATCACGGCATGACCATCGTTTCACATCTTGCTTACTACCCTGACATCGCCCATGTTACTTTTCTTTGTTCCCAAAACTGAATTTGTAATTCTTAATACATTTTTCATTTCTAGAATACATCTCTTGCTTTGATTTACATAGCACACGAAAAAAATACAGCATCAGTCCGGGAACTTTCCGATCAACCCACGTATGCTGTCGTCGTTATATATTGGATGCAGCTATCATTTGAAATGCGGCTGAAATACACCACCATTCTGGCCAACGTCGACTGGTTTTGCATGAATAGTATCTGGTTACCTGGTCGAAAACAGCAAATCCACATTTTGCTGTGTTGCAACATGTAATCATTTCAGCAATCTTTTTTGGATGCTCGTCAAATTCTTGATAAATGCTCGCCGTTGGATCCGGTCACTGCCGAAAGCTCGATCTTCCACGCAGGTGCCCGTCCCTGTTAGCAATCATAAGAAGAAATATTCTTCCATTAAGTCCTGAACGTGCTGTGATGTTGGAGAGATTCAGTTGTTTCGTATGATCACTATCAGAATAGTCTGCTGACTGGTCAATTTCGTCGACGATGTCATTGCCGTCGGCAGAATCATTCCAATCAATTCTTCTCAACTTAGTCAGTCCCTGATTAGCAATGAGCCTTCCTAGCCACACATTACTTCGATCATCTTCAGTCATAAAGTTCCAAATGAAACAGTCATGATATCTACACAGTCACTGCCTAATGGATTCCATGACCTCATTCATTTCGTCATCCCTTCCATGGTTCTCGGTTGTTTGTTTCAAGACATCAATAATGAAACAATGTCGAATTCTGGTATCGGTTGGTATATCAAAGGCATTTGTGCAAAACTGAAACCAGGAATGAAATGCAGCCCGTGTTTCTGCATATCGAATTTTCATGTGAATATGAGTGATTTACGAAAATGAATTGCCATTGATCAGCTGCAACAAAATAGAAGTCAATATCATAAAATTATGCGTATAGCCTATGGTTATTAGTAGTAAGGAAGTGACAAATACCAGATAGCGCAAGATGGCCGCCATCGCTGACGTCCCCCCCCCCTCTGGAACGGCAGAGTGTCGTGGTCGGCCGCCGTGGTGCTTCGAGTCTGACTCCCCCCCCCTCTGGAACGACAGAGTGTCGTGTGGACTTGGGCGACCGCCAGGATTAGTCTTGAGGCTATAGTGTGTGATGTTTTTCGTGCTGAATGTTGGGTTGTAAAATGGGCTGTTTCGAGTGGAAGGAGTGGTCGGATGAGAAAACGGAGGCCGGATTCGGATTCAGCGTGAAATTCTGCATCGGTATGGTGAGTTTCAAGTCAATCGGCGAGAAAAAATTTTCAACATTTTTCGAAAAAACGACAGAGTTAGAATTTGGGACGTTTTGGTGTGTAGCGCCCAAACGAAGCATCGGATGACAAAACGGAGGCCGGATTCGGATTCAGCGTGAAATTCTGCATCGGTATGGTGAGTTTCAAGTCAATCGGAGAGAAAAAATTTTCGCTGACGTCCCCCCCTCTGGACAGCTCGCTCCGATTTTGGCTTCCAGTGGACGGATTTTGTCGTGCCATAGCTCGTTTGAAAGCTAAGAGTGAGACAAATTCACTGAAAGAATCGGCTTGTTCCTATCTGTCTTCGTTTAGATGTGAGACGCCATTTAAGATTTTGGGACATTGGCGAAAAACGACAGAGTTAGAATTTGGGACGTTTTGGGCTGTAGTTTCAAAACGAAGCATCGGATTGGAAAACGGATTTCAGATTTGGAATCAGCGTGAAATTCTCTATCTGTATGGTGAGTTTCAAGTCAATCGGAGAGAAAAAATTTTCGCTGACGCCCCCCCCCCTCTGGACAGCTCGCTTCGATTTTGGCTTCCAGTGGACGGATTTAGTCGTGCCATAGCTCGTTTGAAAGCTAAGAGTGAGACAAATTCACTGAAAGAATCGGCTTGTTCCTATCTGTCTTCGTTTAGATGTGAGACGCCATTTAAGATTTTGGGACATTGGCGAAAAACGACAGAGTTAGAATTCGGGACGTTTTGGGCTGTAGCTTCAAAACGAAGCATCGGATGGGAAACGGAGGCCAGATTCGGATTCAGCTTGATGTTATTGTCCAATGAGGATCATCATCCAATGAGAATCAAGCATTTCTATATAAATAGCGAGCCTTCCACAGTGAGAATCATTCCATCGTTGAATCACACGAGTGACGGACGCACATTTTCTCTCTCCCTAGTTCCCTATTCTATTATCCAACTAAAATGGTAAGTCGCTACTTCCCTCCCTCTCCTCCCTTGAACGTAAACTTATTACAATCTTTTTTCATTTTCAGGCATCTACTCCATCTGCTGCACTAGTAGGACAAAATGGCGGTCAAACGTTACAAGGTTCGCTACGGTCAGATCACCTACAACTGAGGCCAGTGGAAGAAACAACCAAGGTACATAATCCTACACCGCTACAGCGTAAATTTAAACAAGTCTTGCGTTATGGCGATCATAGCGTAGTACTCCAAACGGGAATGCTCCCTTCCACGGATGTCAAGATAATGCACAATCAGTATGGGGACTACATACTGATCCCCGTGAGTCCGTACATTCGCCACCAACTTGATATTATTGAGGAGTATGTGACATTAAATATGGACATTCCTACTCCTCTTGCTCAAGAGTGGAAGGCGAGAGATGACAAGGATACTCCCTATAGAAAGATTTGGGATGGTAATCACATTTGCCTACCGATATCACATTGGTGTACTTACTATAAGAAGGATGGAGATCATTCAATACCCATCAGATGTGATGAGCTCGGAGAAGGTACTTGGGATATCCTTTTCAAAGTGAATGGGCTATATTATGGTCGGCATAAGGATAATAAAATAGCCTCTCTCTCCATGCATATGGAATCCATCCTTTATATTCCGAAACCACCCAACGTGGGCGACATAATTGATCAAATCCTTAACAGCAGTGGTACGAAGCGCAAGTCGGAGAAGAATGCTACATCAAAACGCAAATCAAAGAAGGAGAATTGCTAGTCCTTTCCTAACTCTACCCTATGACAATTCGCTTATGTGCTTTGAGTGTCGTAGACGTGGTCGTATTAGATACATTTTACTTCTTCGTTGCCATCATATCATTTGTGTATTTTGTCGTGAAAAGCATCGATGTAATTCTTCATTTTGTAATATGTTATAGAACGTTTCCTTAGATGTGTAAATTTCCGTTTTAGGCTTCTATCATCATTTTTATGGATTGTGAGGGTGAACCTGTACAGGAGCTCAGTGCTATTGCTATGAACAATTGGACATATCAGATTGTTAGTGTCTATCATCAACATGCCAACTGCGATCCCAATGTTGATCAATGGGCGAGAAAATACATTCATGGACTTAATCTGAAATATTTGCAAGACTATGGCTTTTCTTGTGAAAGTGCTCTTCTTATTGACTTTAAACGATGGTTAGCTGCTTTCAATGTTATACGCATCTTTTGTAATAATCCTGGTAAGGAGAGGAAAGTATTTCCCAATCTAATCATTGATGATATTTTGCTCCCGCCTTGGGATAGTAGAGTGAATCAATATTATCATGAAGTCACGAAACGTTTTAAGGATTTGTGTGTTCCTATTTTGTCTGTTCGTTGTAGTAGCTACGTTCATAACCAATGCTTCTTTCCTCCTTACCTCAACACTGCCAAAGTCCTGTATGGTTATCATTGCTCGCTGTATGATAGTTACCAGCTGTATCTATTTTATATCTTTCAAACAATTGATTTATAATGCATGCTTGTTACCGTTATTCAATAAATGTTACTATGAGAAGAGTTGTTGTTTTCATGCAATGGATGGGTTAGATAAAGGGCGATCATGTCTTTCTCAAAGGACTGCGGAACATTACGTTTTCATAGGCAAAGTTTAAAAGGAGCTGTTCAAGATTATGTGATAAATTTTCATAAAGATGAGACCGACATCGAAGCAGTGGTCGATGATGCTAGCACTCTATTTCTAGAGTTAATGAATACATTCTCTGATAGCATTATCATGGCGCGATTAGTTGCGAAAATTAAGTTTAGTCATTTTGGAAAGGAAGAGGTGGAAAGTCGCTCTTTCCATTTTGCTTCTTATTCAATGGAAGTGGTAGATCACCCCGAAGAATTTTTTAAAAGACATATGATAAAAATTACTGAACGTCTTAACGCATTTAACCATCATGGTAGCAGTCTAGTGATTGAAGCGATTTCAGATATTCACATTCAACTTTCCATAAAGAAAAATTGAAAATGCAGTGGTACTTGATTGTGGCACAACTGGTTTTCGAGCTATGTCTGCTCACTCTCGAAGTATATTCCTTCTGTACATGTGTCTATTATTTAGAAAAGGCTAGCAAATTCATATCTTCAAAAAGACTTGCTATAGACATCAGTAACGGTGAAACTATGTGTTGCGATGTATGTAAGCGAAAGGATGGAAATGAAAAGCGCATCTTCAAGAGATGTAAGCATGCTTTTTGTCAACGCTGTTTCATACGTAATTGCATTCAACTTTGCCAATGTAACCACTGTGATATTGCTCATTTCGAGTGTCACTTATGTCGCAATAGTTAGTACCTATGCAAATGTGGTAAAGATAGGTTTTAGCAAAGACTAACACGGAAAATGGCGAAACGTAAAATGGCGAAACGTAAAAGTCAAAAGTTTTCTTCAGCCATTCAAGCTCTCCGACGAATGAAAGCAAATCAGCGATACAATGCTATACGACATGCTAACGATAAATTCATTTGTGAAATTATTTCTCATGTGAGGAAGTTGAGGACGAAGACATTAGCGCCAAAACAACGAAAGTTACTTAAGCGATATGCTACGAAATTGCGTTTCATCTCCAATCCTAAAGTCACCCTTCAAAGAAAGAGGAAAACTCTAACACAAAATGGTGGTTTCCTTTCAGCAATACTTCCAATGATAGCTCCTGCCGTGGGCAACCTATTGGGTAATATCTTTGGCTCTAAGCGTTAATTATGCAAATGTTGAATTTCAAAGTAATAAAATGGATTTCAGACTTCAATGTGATAAAGTTCTGACTGTATCAGGTCCATCTCATGCAGGTAAAACTGTTTTCACGCTGAATTTATTGGATAAAAGAAGGGAGTTGTTTAAGGAACCTATCAATCGAGTGATTTGGTGTTATGGTATTTATCAACCGTCGCTGTTTCAGGAATTGCAAAGTCGCAACTTTATTCGACATGAAGGAATTATTCCAGTGGATAAACTTCAGTCTAATAATGTTGTTGTATTGGATGATTTATTAAAAGAAAGTAAGAATTCAAAAGATGTTACAGATATGTTCACTCGCGCAGCACACCATAAAAGGTGCTTTATCATCTATATCACACAAAATTTGTTTCCTGATGGAAAAGAAGCTCGTACACGAAACCTGAATACACACTATTATGCTATTTTCAAGAATCCGCGAGATAAAAGTCAATTTGAAATTTTAGCGCGACAAGTTGCACCCAGAGGATCAAAAGCCTTGATTGAAATTTTTCAAGCAGCTACTGAAAAACCATACGGTTACTTATTCATTGACTTTACGCAAGAGTGTCCGGAAGAATTTAGATTTCGAAGTGATATTTTGAAAACTCCCATGATTATCTACAAACTATGAGTTCTTATTCTCGCATGATTGTTATTCCTCAGGATGAATATGTACAATTGACTGCCATGCAGCAAGTAAAGCAACCTCTTGCAAATCAAATGTATAGGAAAGAAATAGATTATCAGCAAAATGTTCACATCAAAGATCCACATCGTGCTGTATTATTACAATCGGAAACTGTTGAGCAATTACAAAACTTGAAGAATAAGATGCGTGACTCTGTATCGACTGCAACACCTTTAGCATCTCGCGCACATGCCATATCTCTTTTCAATAGTATTGAACCCCATCTCAATGTAAATGATAGAGGAGAAATCATTAAAGATGAAAATAAAGTGATTGATGCTTCACGTTATGAAGACTTGATTCAGTATGCGACACGTAGAAAGCGCCGTCAGGGCTATGTTCCACCTGGTTGGTCATACTTTCTTAAACTATTGAAAAAGCATAATGTACCAAAATTTGCTTTGAATAATGAGACATTGAAAGAACTTGATTCAACAGTGGCTACTGCTCCAATGCTTCAGACGATGAAAATGCCAACAAATTGGTTTAAGTCGTCACCTGCTACATCCCCTCCCACACTCACTAAGCAAACAAGAGGAAGAACTCGACGTAGATCTACATCGCCACTAAAACTAGTAAAAAGAAAACGTTTAAAACAGCTCCTCCCAGGAAATACATGTTCTCAGACTATTAATATGAAGCAGATGTGTTGCTTGCCATGTAATGAGCCGCCAGAGGTGAATGTCGTTGTCACTTGCACTTGCTGCGCCAGCTCTCATAATGAAACCCCTAAGCAATGTGAACACGATCGCAAAACCGCTAAAGCTAAATGCTGCAGTTGTTGTAAATGTAGAAAGGCAAGAAAACAAAAAGATGAGAAGGAGGAAAAAGAGTCAGTCGTCATCGACTGAACGTTTGAAGTCAATCTATTATGATGTAAAACATCCGGCAGGATTTGCATCTATCAAGAAATTATCAAAAGCGAGTGGTCTTCCACAATCACAAGTGAAACGATGGTTAAAGGGTCAGGCTACCTATACACTCCACAAACAAGCGAAAAAGAAGTACCGCACCCGCCATTATATTGTTCATGACATCGATGAACAGTGGCAAGCAGATTTGTGCGATGTCGCCTCCATTTCAAAACATAACTCGGACAATAATTTTATTTTAACCGTCATTGATATTTTCTCGCGTTATGCGTGGGCTCAACCTTTAAAAACTAAAGAAGGGAAAGGAGTAGCAAAAGCATTCCAAACAATTTTTCGAGAAGGTCGCATTCCAAAAAGAATTCAGAGTGATCAAGGAAAAGAGTTTGAAAATCAGCATGTGCGAAGATTATTTGAGAGGCATGACATTGAGTTGTTTAGTGTAAAGAGTGCTTATAAAGCTGCACTCGTTGAACGTTTTAATCGCACATTAAAAAATCGCTTGTGGCGACATTTTACTGCCAACTTGACACAAAATTGGACAAAGGTTCTACAAGATACACTCCATGCCTACAATCACTCTATCCATCGTTCTATTGGACTCAGACCAGTAGATGTAAATGCTGACAATGTAGATAAAGTGCGCGAATCATTCCAACGTAAACGCACTCATGTGAAAAGTGATGTGAAAATTGGCGATAAAGTTCGTATCTTTAAAGTGAAAAGTGTTTTTGCTAAAGGGTACCTTCCGAATTGGACAGAGGAGGTATTTACAGTATCAAGGATTAATCAAAAAGACTCTCCGACCACCTACAAGTTGAAAGATTACGATAATGAAGAAATTGAGGGTAGCTTTTACCGCGATGAGATTGAGGTAGTCACTGAAAGTGAAACATATTTGGTAGAGAAAATCATTCGATGTAAAAAACGGCAAGGTGAAGAATGGTGTCTTGTTAAATGGACTGGTTATCCTTCAAGTATGAACTCTTGGATGCGTCGTGCCGACATCTTTCATCTAAGTGATCGACAGTGATTCATGCAAAGTTGTAACTAACAATGTTTAGGGTTTGAGCTATGAATCCAACTGCCTCATTTTATTCACGACCCTCCTATGTAAGTGGCGGAGGACAAATTTACATCGGCGCCGCCAACGTGGAGGTAGCATACTTGGTGCACTGAAATCTGTTGTAGCACCTCTCATATCCAATGTCGGTAGATCTTTAAAACGAAATGTTTTAAGTAATGCCGTTGGCTTTGCTGGTGATGTTGCTAGTGATCTTTCCAGAGGTAGAAGTTTTAAGAGCAGTTTGTTGAATCGTGGGAAGGAACGCGGTTTAAAAACATTGAAGCAGACCTTTGCTGGTGTTACTCAAGGAAAGAAATCACCTAAACGAATGAATAAAGGAAGGAGGAAACATCGCGGAGCTGGTAAGGTGCGATCTTCAGTCAAAAGGCATTCACGCAAACGTCGTAGAGGCTCTAATCATTCATCAGGCGCTAAACGACGACGCTGCTATAACTTCTAATCATGGAGTGTAAAACTTCCGGTTTTTGTTTGTTCGATCAACAAGCCATACAGACAGATATTCTTAGTTCAAGTATTGTAGATTATCATCCTCGAACAGGTGAGAATGCTGGCCCCATTAAATTTGTTATTCCTGGTGGTAGTGATGACTACATAGATTTGAGTTATGCGATGCTTGATTTGAGGTTTAGAATTCAGCAAGCAGATGGAACTGCTATTGACGATGAACATAAAGTTGGACTGAACAATTTACCATTGACTACGTTACTTCGCGATGTTTCTCTAACAATTGGAGAGCAGCAGGTGGAAGGTGGTCAAAGCGATTATCCCTATAAATCATATTTCAATCATGTATCACAGTTTCATCCAGCAGCACAAAAAAGTCATATGGAAGCCATGGGATGGTACAGAGATGAAGCAGGAAAATTTGATGTTGAAACAAACAGTGGCTTTGTAAAGCGATCTGCTATGATTAAAGATAGTAGAGTATGTCAGCTATATGGTCCGCTGAATTTAGACTTCTTTAGACAGTCAAAGTTTTTACTCTGTAATACCAGCATGCGACTCAAGCTGACATTGAATAAGCCTGAATTTGCGCTGAATGCATTTGCTAAAGTTGACAATTTTAGAATTCATGTGGAAGATATTGCACTTTACATTCGTCGAGTAGTACCGAATCCAAGTGTCATTAGAGGGCATGCTGAAGGCCTTAACCGCCAAAATGCCATTTACCCCGTTCAGCATACAAAGCTTCTCACCTTTACAATTCCGAAAGATCAAAAGAGTTTCATGAAAAATGGCCTCTTTCCATCGGAAGCACCGAAGCTCCTCATGGTGGCAATGGTTGAAAATGATGCATTTAATGGTAATATAAAGAAGAATCCTTTCAATTTTAAACACAATCAGTTAAGTGAAATTGCTTTACGTGTAAATGGTGTCAGTCATCCTGGTCCACCCTACAAACCAGATTTTGCTTCGGATCAATTTATGCGCAGTTATGTTGATTTTATGGATGTCTTTGGCTTTTACAATACGGATGACACCAACGGACTGACTATGAAAGAGTTTAAGAGTGGATATACTATTTATGCATTTGATTTGACTGCTGACAGCGATATTAGTGCACCCTATCGTCAAGCGAACGTGCCTCATAATATTCGTTTGGATTTGACGTTCAAAAGAACACTACCTGAGACGATCAATGTATTAATTTATGCAGTCTTCGATTCAAATATTGAAATTACAAAGTATCGTGACGTGATTCTTCAGTATAATCGTTAATGAGTTGGTTGACTGCTGACGATATTAAGACTAAAGTGCAGCGTAATGCAGACGAAGCGACGTTGAAAGCTTTCGATAATGTCTATTCACTCGATACCTTACCACCTGCAGTAAATCACTATCCCATCTTTATTGTGCTAAACACTCATTCACAGAATTTAGGCGGTGAGCATTGGAAAGCGATCTTTATTGGAGAAGACCGACGTGGTGAGCTATTTGACTCTCTGGCTCAACCTCCAAATATACCAACACAGCAGTGGTTGAGAAAACATACGCGTCAATATCAGCGAAATGAACGCATACTACAACATCCACTTTCATCAACGTGTGGTGCTTTTGTACTGTACTTCATCTTAAAACGTTTACATGTATCTCGATTTGCATCTGTTATTCAAAACTTTTCATGTAATCCATCCTCTAATGAAAAAATGATTTGTAAGTTCTATCATGATTTGAAATAAAAACATGTTGGAAAAATTGTTTTTTATTTTACAATCCGCTGGGTACGTACATACTCAATGAGATAGTCTAGGATCATATTTGCTTGTACATGAGATTTTAGTCCAGTAATGATCACTTTACTATTATGAAAGATTGCCACATGCACAGGTAACCAACAACTAATGAGAGCTGCAGGAAAAAGTTCGGGTTCATAACACAAACTGTAACTGCTGGTACGAATCTTCAAAAATGATACACTTTCACTCAATTGAGTAGAGATCACCATATTGTCCACAGTCAGATTCGACATCACACACCTCTCCCTCTTCCATATCCGACGTAGTAGTCTTTGTAGCTCTAAGCGCATTGACTGCGCCGATGAATGAGAAAGGGCGCCGAGAATCTGTACAGTCCCATTTGGGAAGAGTTGAAGATTCCGTGAATTGTTCATCTTCACCACTAACATTTGAGGACGGCCCGGGTAATACTTGCTGTTTGGAAGCTGTTGGTGTAATGTTGTGAGATCGATTTTGGTGTAGAGTCTGAGGCGACGGAGAATGTTGACGATGGTGTAGCGATGGCGCTTCATGATGAAAGAATGAGTAAATTGAGCGATGTACCTTCCTTTTATACTTTTCCCAACTACCTTGATGAAATGTGAAGTTAGTATGAAGTTGGGAATGATAGAGTTGAATTCGCCGATTGTTGACGCGCAGCCAGATGCGATTTCCAATACGTGAATGTCTTTTCATATAGAAGTATTTCAAGTCCTTCATGATATGATGTAGAGATTGAAAATGACGATAAGATAAAGCAAACTCTCTTCTCACATTTCCAGTTGAATCTTTGAAATAGACGTTTCGATCATGATCCGTTTCAATACGTTGTAGGGAATCTAATTTCCAACTCATGATGTGTGGTAGTCATGTCTGATTAAGATTTGCATAGTAGGGCGATGAACTCACGACGAATAAATGTCATGATGGAGCGATGTATATATCTTCTATACTTCTCCCAATTGTATTTGCGAAATGAGAAACAGTTTGCGGAATGAGAATGGTAGATTTGAATTTCATTTCTGTAATGTTGAAGCCAAACTTGATCACCCAAGGAGATGAATCTTAATGTTTCAAAATATTCCAAATCCCTCATGATATCATTGAGGTTGACAAATTGTCGCCATGTTAATGTAATTCCTCTTGATGTATGACCATGAGAATTTTTGAAATGTACGTTTCCATCACGATCAACTCTGATATATTGTAGAGAGTCCAAAATCCAAGTCTTCATGATGTTATGCAAAGTTGCAGATCAGCAATATAAAAATGTCGTTTTATCATATTTTGCTTAGCAATGCGGCTACAAAGAGATTTACTAGTAATCGAGCCGCACTCTTTTCTACTCCCATTGATCATGCACAACAGCTAAATGGAAATTGGGAAGTGGGTGTCACTCAACTTGTTTATAGCAACTGTGTCTATACTTTTGATCATGAGGTGATGACTATTAATATGAGGCGTACAGCTGCTTATCAATGTGAAAAGGGGTGCCGAGTATACATTCCACAATGGCCAAAGAAAGATCTCTTATCATGTAAAAAGTTTATATATGATTTCTTGAATAAAGCGAGTAAACATATTGTCCTATTTACTCCGCACAATGATGATTATAATTATGTGCATCATGTAGTTGAGAAAGATTGGATTGTTGGTTTAAGTCCAAGTTTAAGAAATGATTTAGGTTACCTCGCTAGCGCCTTAACAAGCTATGATAATTTTAACGTTAATTACCACATAAGTGGTCATAAACAGTTAATATATCAAGAGGAAGCTTATTATGTAGATCTTATTCCAAAAAATGAGAAGACGTTGGTGAAGAAGATTGTGATTAAGCCAAGAAAGACAAACATGACTCCTGAAACATTATTGAAGAAATTTAATTATCTCCTTCGAGTTGATGGTAAACAAGTGGCAACATTGACTTATATTAAATCATCTAATCATATTTCAATAAGCAAATTAAATGATGATGATCTGGTATTAGTTTGTTCAAAAGATTTTCATCAGTTCTTACGACATCGTTCTGCAGCTGTTCATGGAAAATCTGATATGCAACATTTACCATGTGAAAGGTCAAATCAACTTGATACAGAATGGTCCGTATCTTTATACAGAAAGTGTGTAGAGCCTTTAGGTGGTATCTTACATGAAACAAGAGTGTTGATGCCTCGCATTATTACTTCGGTTAAATTGGTTGTAGATTATTTAAATGAAGTGATTAATGACCAACATATTTCATTTTCTGAAAAAGAAGGTACTTTGTCTCTCACTATAAGTGGAAAAGGTATTGAACTAATTATGGATAAAACTCTAATGGACATTTTGGGTTTTGATCAAAATATCTTTAAAAGTGGTACTGTAACCAAAGCTAGCGCAGACATGTCGCTATCGCGTCGTATTAACTATTTTCAGATATATTCCAATATTGGTGAAGATGTACGTGTGGAAGATGTTGAAGCTCCATTCCTAGCAATGATACCATACCAGCCAAAAAGCTGCAGTATTTTATCTGAGCATACTTTCAAGAAAGTGCATTATACAAAGCTGAAATCAAACTACATCCCACAAATTGATATTGCCATTTATGACGATGCTGGTGCGTTGATTCCTTTTCATAAAGATGCTGTGACAAGTATCACACTCCATTTCCGAATGAAGAGTTAATGCAAAAGTATGCTAATATATTTTTCCAATGTGAATAATATGGAAAGTGAAAATAAGGACTCGTTTCTAATCTACTTGCCCAGTAATGCTTCTATGAATAAATTTCCCAAAAATAAACCATCAGACTATCGAGTAGAATTAAATCGGCCACTGCATTTAGAAGGTGAATGGGAGGTTGGCGTTTCTAGTATTTGCTATGATAGCAATATTCAGAATGTGAATGATTTGGAAGAAATGATATTGACTCCTCGCACCCATGATGGAATAACGATGAATAATGCATTTCAGTTCCCATACAATTTAACATCAGATGGAAAGTGGAACTATGAATGGATTCAGATAAAATCAGATTCTTATGAACCATTTGGGAATGAGAAAATTATTAAGGCATTCAACAGTGGTAATACTTCCATCATCAAGAATAAAAATCAGAAAGCTTATGAGTTTACTATCTATCATTGGAGTGGGAGACAGTTCCTCCGCTTTCATTCTTTTACTAAAGGTCTTACGCTGAGGTTGGATAATGAATTCTATCCACATCTTGGTTTTGGTCATGGACTACATCTAACATCAATTGCTACTGCAAATGTCAAAAAAGTTTATTCAAATCGAATCAACAAATTTCATTATAGATTTAAAATATTTGATGAAGATGTTGTAGAATGCGAAGAACGCATCATTTTGAAAAAGCGTGGTGTTCAACCTTTATCACTGATTGAGTTAGTAAAACGATGGAATGAGACTGTGGGTAAGAAGTATGGAGAGAAAATTATGGCGAACAAAAATAAGTTGGTTATTCAGAAATATAATGACAAACTTACAGTTTATTTCTCTCCAACCTTGCGTCATTTTGTAAGACATTATACACCTATTATTGGAAGCGGTGCGGTGTATGCTTCTCATGAATATCACACTAAAGCTGATTCAGTTAATGATGAATGGTGGGTGGACATCTATGGCGATCGCATCAAGAAAATTTACCAGTCTTATGAAGAATCTAAAGTTGCAATCAATATAATGCCGCGTCTATATCATACAGTTGAAAGCTTCATTCATGTAGTAAATCCTTATATACAACAGAAGTTGAAGCATGTGATGAAAAGTAAATATGATGTAAAGACACACCACATTTCGTTTTCAATTGAAAATCAACGCGTTGTTCTGAGACTGGGTGATGACATTCAATGTCAATTGAGTAAAAATTTGAAAAAACTCTTTGGTTTTTCAATGCTACAAACAGTGTTTGCTGCTGCGCATACGATTGGTATGGAAACACCAATGACAATTGATAAACATGAACAGCACCTTTACATTCAAAGTGATTTGATTCTACCTAATTCTGTTGGTGAGAAAAAAGAATACATTTTACGTGATTTCATTCATGATAAAGACGCTTCATATGGAATAGTCGAGAAGATGTTTGAATCTATTTTCTATCATCCCGTCATCAAACAAATGATACCCTCTATTGCTATCAAAATTACCAATGGTTTACAAGAGTGCATCCACGTGAAAAATACTAAATCCCTCATAACGTTAGTGTTTCGGAAAACAAAGTGAAGTCTTTATACAACATTTATTGAAATATGTACATGAATGTGAAGCAATAGACTTTATACAACATCCACTGAAAATATATACATGAGCGCACTTCAATAAACATTGCTATATACAAAAAGTCTTTTTACTTCGTGAAGGGTGGAAATATACAGGGATAGGAAAAATGTCTTTCAGTGGAAAAGTCATCACATGGGGAATGTACAGATGTGGACACATATTCAAAAGGAAAAAACAATCTCATGCGATACATAAAACAACAATGTTTATCTACAGAAATCAACATAAAAATACTAAGTTAAGGATGATCATGCTAAGACGTCTCCTGAATGTGGTAGTGTGAGTTTAATTCTTTTGGGTGGTGGTATGTTTGTGTCAGGATGTCCATGTGGAAGAGATATGTTGTGTTCTAACCAGCACCTCTTATCCTCTCATGCTGAAAGCGCCCGTTTCCTAAAAGTATGAGTTTTGATCTCATGCGACTTAGATTTTAAGATTGTCATATTGACAAACGTTATATTTTTATTTCTATAGGCTTTCCTGAAATTCTTATGTTTCATGTTAGAGACCAATGATCTTGATATGCCTTTAGCACGCTTAATACTATCGTCGCTATCCTTTAATTTCATACTGTACATTTTTGGACGGAGGAGAATCATTTCATCTATTTCCTTCCCTGCTGTCTCATCCTTAAAGCAGCCAAGTTTTGCCTTATTTTTGATGGAGTAGAGTGGGTGATCAGTAGGATAATTTGATGTATCAATATATCTTTCTAAAGATTTTCCTACTTCATTGAAATTTAAATCTTTTTGAGTGGTAATACCTAAGAAGAAACTATCTGTATCACCACCCAACAAACGAACCTCTTTTACGAGAGGACATGGTTTTAGTATTTTATAAAAGAGTTGGTACATTTCAAGCTTAGAGTAATCTAGTACAGCTTGACCAATATAGATGGGTTTGCACAACTCAACTTCAGATTTTATCATTTTAACACCTATAAGGTCCTCATCGATAATGTCTCTATCGATGAATAGAGGTGATGAGGTCAATTTGTGATACTTTTGATCATCATTAACTAGTTTATAGTTTACACGTTTTCTAACATCCTCCATCGTCTTACCAAATAGACTATTATTCTTATACTTATAAAAATCTTTTTCAAAATTACTTTGGGCTAGTGCACGTTTCTGGCTGTTGCTATCAATATATGGTTTGAGGAAGGCTTTCTGTCTAAATTTAATAATGCGGTGAACTCTTTTTAAAATCATACCCATTTCTAAATAAAATTTTAAGATGCTAAAGTGGACTAGATAGTTTTCCTTATCATACTGGGTGAGTAAAAGTTTGCGGCAAGGCTTATAGTCGGGTTGACCGCATGATTCTAAATCTTTATGAAATTGTTTCATAAAGTCGGAAAACATATCTTTGGTCACTTCACCTGATTCGGGTGCGAGTGGAAAATCTACGGTTTTATGTTTAATATTATTTGGATAGATTAGATCGATCTCAAAATAATATCCCCAATCACCTTCATCTGGAATTGCTAGTATGTTAGAAGGGTTGGAGAAATGTTGAATTTCACTATCATCTAACCAGCTAAACTCAGAGTGAGGTAGCGGTTTGGATAATGAACTACCATACAAATTATTTTGATCATAATACTTAAGATGGGTATGATCATTACCTACTGTTTCAGATTTTAACCTATGTTTATTTACAAATGTGAGACCACCGCGAATTCCTCGGTCAAATAAATTATACATCTCTGGATCTTGTAAGAGATGAATGCTCTCACCAGTCATTTTAAAAGCAGACTTAAATGACATGGCTGGCAGACTGACAAAGTGGACGGGATCTAACTTATCTTCTTCTAATGCCACTCGTCGAAACTCCTGAAATACATCAGCCAGCAAAAATACATCTAACTTAAGGTAGGCAATCATATATTCACCAAATGTATGGCAGTCAAATTTTATCCATGCATCTTGTGCATGATCATAATCTTCGGTCTTACATTCTGCGCCGGTCAAATCATTTTTAAATTTATCTATGGGCGGAAGAGAAGTCTCGCCGAGTTTACTAATTGCATCAAAATATGCATATGGAAAGACTCCTTTCCGTGTGATGACTTCATCGGTTAGATTTGGATATTGTTTCTTAAGATTTTGTGTTAGTGGAAGAGACTTTAGATTTTGCACGAGAGAGGCCAGTGATGCAGTCATAAATTGGTAGGAATCTAAAAATTTTATATCAAAATAGACTAAAAAAAAATTATTTTCTTTAGTTTTATCGACAGGCACTTTTGCTGTCATGGCCATAAACTTCTCTCTCGTTTGTGCTATTACATCAAGCTTCCACTCTTTCATTTGACCTAAACCTCCTTTTATTATCATATGGCTGTCATAGCCCTTGAAATTATGGAAAATGACGGGTAATGTACGCCGCTTCATCCTCAGCGAAAAATTACATTTTGAACAGAGTGCGTTTCTAAATTTACCAGTGATGTGATCATGGTCGCGCACTTTCTTAATCTTATCATCGTCAAATGTTTTCCTACATTTGGGGCAAACGTTGCAACTATCAAATTTTGCTTGATCATCTGCTGTCATATGCAATGATCTGCGATAGAGTTCACCATCATACTTTTGTTGAAATTTTACAGCCTGTTCGAGGAATTGTAGGAATTGGTAAATACAATCCTCACCTTGCCAGACGCGCATTTTATTTTGCCTACTCCTAAAGTGATCATGCCATACTTCATAGCAGGAAATGGCTGCTGGTCGATGGATGTTATCATCGATATAGCATTCGATGTCAGCATAGATGACACGAAGAGGACTTAGTTCATCGCCATTCTCTCTATATGAAAACTCCTTATCTTTGGGCATGCGTTCCATTTGCAGTTTACCTCGCTTACACCACTCATAATGAGTTTCAAATTCAGTTTTCCTCCTAAAGTGGCGAATACATCTGTCGCAGTAATATAACTCTCTACTAGAGTTTTCTAAGTGGTGATATAAGCGAGAGATTTTGGGAATACCGCAGTAGTGCCATTCCTCACTATCATCCTGTTTTACTAATAACAGGTTTACTGTACGTTCATAACAACTCGAACGCGAGTTGTAGCGCACACCCTTCAATCCTTTTTCCCAAACATGGAGAACTATTTTAATGTTGTTCAATTTTTCAAATTTTTCTATATCTTTAATTTTCATATCGTCACTATTACAGTCATCGAAGTTTAATTCATTCTCCCACTGCCTATAGCTATATGTGCGATTTCGATTCGCATTGATGTCATTATAGTGGAGAATGGAGAGGACAGCATATTTAAAACATTGCGATTCGCAATCGACATTGATGACTGCTGTTTTGTTTTTTAAATTTTTTGGAAGTTTAAAGGAGCCTCGACCACTATGATTTCCTAATAAACTGATTTTAAATAAGGCGGACTCAATGCCGTCAAAAATGAGACCGCTATCGCGCTCGTTAAATTTATCTATATTTAATTTTAATCCTTGGATGTGAAAATTTATCCAAGACTCATAGTCTACAACCTCGGTTGCAGGAGAGGAGGGTATGTGAAACTCCAACCTCTCTATTATTTGTCCAGTATGGTGGTCGATTTTTACATATTTTATTTTAAGATAGATGAGCGCCTTCATCCTAAAATTGTCTAAATTGTTGAAGAGCGCTTCTATCAATGATGAATTTTGATGAAACCATTCCTCAAAGTTAGCAATGATTTCTGAGGAGTCCATCTGGTAGTTCCTCACTAAATTATTTACGGACACTTCAGTGAGTCGGATAGAGGAGGTACCGTTGGTGTAGGTATCGTTCGTGTGTGTATGTTGAAGTCTGTGCGAAGATAGTTCAAAACGTGTCTCGAAAGACTGAGCGCACAAGTCGCAAGAAAAGGAGACGACGTTAACAGAATCATCCCCACCTTCGGAGATTGATGCCGGCTTAGGTCGACAAACACCTCGCTTGATGTGTCGGGTGAGATCCCATTTCCTCGTGAAGATGTGCCCACAGTCAGCACATTCCCACTCGTTGCCATGTCGCGACAGTTCTGAGATGGAACTCACATCACCTGAAAGAGAAATCATTCTATCATCTCTGTTCAAGTCTCAGTGTATTGTTACAACCTACCTTGACTCAACAACTCTAAACTTTCCTCGAGAAGGGAGGGCGTTGGTGATGAAGTTGATGCCTGAAATTGAGGAAAATGCTATTAGCCACACGTTTGAGGGAGATGAGAGAGGAAATTTTCAACTTACCATTTCAATGAAATCAAGTTTAAGGTTGATACTTCTACAAGATAGAGACTTCACTCAAATTTGGAATTCACGAGATAGCAGTTCACTTGTACACCTCAAATAATAACAGAATTCGCTAGAGAACACTTCACTTATACGTCTCAAAGACAGAGTGAAATGACACGAATGTCACTTTGCATATATACTTTCATATTCATCATTCATTGGCTGTTCATTCTGATTGGTTGCTTGTTGATACTTAAGAATTAGAAAACATTTCAAAGTTATTATTCACAGTCAGCATGACAAGTCCTCCGACCACACCAAACACAAAATTCTCTTCTCCATGCTCAACACCAAAGGCGCTCGTTGCACCAAACGCTCAAACGAAGGGGAAGGTAGAGAAGGTGTACCGACTGGACAATATCAGAAAGTTGTCATTAGCAGCGGATAAGGAAGAGGAGAGTGTATGTGAGAAGGAGTGTCCCGACTTAACAGGCGTGAGGTGGAAGTATCTCCAGTATGATACTGACGATGTGATGGAGATCACCACCACCAAATTCCTCCACCAATTATGGGAGTGGTACACCCCTAACTCCCAGCCACGAACTATGGCGGAGTGGGAGTATATTGACAAAGTGAGGCTGGCAGTGGAAGAACGATTAAAGCAAGTGAACTGTTTTTGTGATCTATGTGAAGCCAGACTCTGGGACGATATTGATGATGAAGACCTTTTGAAATACATGCCATAATTAATTTTTATTTCATATTATCTTTGCTTTCATACTGAATTACTTGAATGGGGATTCAGTGGATGATTTAAGCATGTATACTTTTTCATTTTGGTAATAGTAACACGCTTAGTCTAACTTGCAAATCTTATAACATTTCATATGGGTGATGATGGTAGGTGAAATAGTGTTAGATAAAATTAAGATAGCTTACACTTCTGATACAGGGATAGCAATCGACTGCGATCCATGTGTAAAGAGCTTGTTAGAGTACGAAAGAGAGAAGTGTGTTATGTTGCGTGTGGCGCGTGAGTGTCCTCCCATTTCATTCCATTCATCAATTCGTCTCATTGATAGAGACAGGTAGAACTCATGGTTCTCATAACGTATGCAATGGTAAGTTTTAGGCAACCTTCGACAGTTGGCTAAATGTCGCCCTGGCGCGAATGCATACTACGTTGAGACAGAGGCAATCACTTGCAAACATGACGCAGAGAGGTTTAACAAGATTGACCATTGCCGAATGTCCCTTGCGGTATACATAGCTATCGGTTTCACCGCCGCCCTTTACAGGAACGCCCGTCGAAAGGAAGTATTACACCGAACTTCATTTGCAACGTTCAAGTTGACTGATAGCAGATTCAACTTAATGATAGTATTCGCCAGTCCGAAGACTGCCCAGGGCAAACCGCGTGGAGGTTCTATCATGTCTTGCCCCATGGTGGCCCTTAAGAGAGCCGGTGGTTCGTTCTCGGGAGTAACGTTATCTTACACCCTACCAATTCTGCTGAGAGAGTCTTTGACTCTCTCCTTGGTAGCAGTGTCGACTTCCACACTAACTGGTACATGGCTAAAAAGTGGAATGTAGCGCCATTCCGTTGGATTGACAGCAGTTGCTGTCATCGGATTGCCAATCCGAGCAAGATTATTAAAAACTCTGTCTTGCTCCTCTAGCCTGACAAACTCCTCAAATAAATTTCGCGGCCTTAACTGCGGTCCGCGAGGAGAGCTGACTTGACTGTTCGGCGTCTGCATGATTGAAATGAAATGAAATGAGAGGCAGTGGTTTATATACCCCTCTAACGCGATGAAACGTTCAATTTGACTGATATCAGATTCAACTTAATGATAGTATTCGCCAGTCTAAAGACTGCCCAGGGTAAACCGCGTGGAGGCTCTATCATGTCTTGTCCCATAGTGGATGATTATACGGTAGTGTGTTAGTAGATTTCAATCACTGAAAAAGGAAGATGAGAATCATTTCATTTGTCTCATCAACGTTTATCATGGGAGTAATCATTGAAGGGGCATCTAATGAATTACATTTCACTCTACTCCATATCATAAAGACTAACCTTTGTCGAATGGCAGAAGTACTCTGACCTGGCGAGAGAAAGCGTCACGTTGAATATGAAGTCGAATGCCCAACATGAGCAACGGCTCAGAGGTTTCGGTCTAACAAACGACGAACAACCCGTGCAACACAATCCCTCTACGGCAGTACCCGCCGTCCCGAAGGAACGCTCGAGCAAAGGAGGTATTACAGCGATGATGTGCTTTATGAGCAGAAGTGAATTTCTTGATAGCAAGAGACTATTCAACTAGATAGCAAGTCAAAACAACCTGATAGCAGGACAAATGTATAGTCAGTAATTTACACTTAGTGAGGAATGATAGATTTGAGTGTAGTGAGTGGCACTCGATCCCGTCGACAGCCCGAAGGCCTTGTACTGATCACTAGGGAAGTGAGAGATCTTCCCCGATACCCGCTATTTACAGCTTAAGACATCATTGTCACTGCCCCGAAGTGGTAACAGCAACGCCGAGTCAAAGGTAGTGAACAGTAGCTGGGATCTAACCCCTCAAAGCTGCCTTAGTCTTAGTTAAATTTGAAATCTGATAGCAGATTTGAACTCAGCATACTTGAAAACCTTGAGGAAACATCCAAAGTTATTGCTTTGATCAGCTTGATAGCAAGCCGTAGAGAGCTTGATTCACCAGCGTTTTGCAATGGAGATGTTTAGAGGCCACCCATGACAAGATAGCTAAGACTCAACCGATTGGCGTTCAAAGTGCTACGTTGAGAGCTGTGTCAAATGCCCAACATGAGACATGAGTTGTCCCAGCGGTTACGGTCTCAAATATGACACATTCCCTTGCCACACTTATCACTACGGCATCGTCCGCCGTCCCGAAGGAACACCCTGTCAGTGGAATATTACAGCAAAACTCTCCGTGTCTTGCTCGCTTTCAGTGAAAAGCCGCTTATAGCATGAGAACACTGGCTCAGACATGAAAACCTGTAGAGTTGGTAAGAGGTGGACAGACTTTTAGCAGCTTGATAGCAAGCCGTAGAGAGCTTGATTCACCAGCGTTTTGCAATGGAGATGTTTAGAGGCCACCCATGACAAGATGGCTAAGACTCAACCGATTGGCGTTCAAAGTGCCACGTTGAGAGCTGTATCAAATGCCCAACATGAGACATGAGTTGTCCCAGCGGTTACGGTCTCAAATATGACACATTCCCTTGCCACACTTATCACTACGGCATCGTCCGCCGTCCCGAAGGAACACCCTGTCAGTGGAATATTACAGCAAAACTCTCCGTGTCTTGCTCGCTTTCAGTGAAAAGCCGCTTATAGCATGAGAAGACTGGCTCAGACATCATTAAAAATGCTTTCATTGACTTCAGCAGGGTCGAAAACCCCAGAAAACCTCCAAAACTAGTGAATTTAAATTTTTAACTTTTTAGACCTACTTATGAAATTTTATAAGTAGTCTATCACTTAGGGCAGGTCAATAGCGACCGAACCTTTTTTGAATCAAGTCAAACGGACTGTAGAAGCAAAGTTACAAGCCTTTAAAGTTTTGGAGTCTTTTATGGTCTGGAGACGAAGGCCATCTCCTGGCGAACCTCTAAGTCTGACGCCTTAGCTGATATCAGCAATGAAATTTTCTAAGTCGGTTTCTTACAGAAACTCGGAATTTGGAATGTCCGAAGCTATCATCGGAGCTCAGAGAGACGACCTACCTCTGACAATTGCTCTCGTCTGAATGACAAGTCTCTCTCGGTTCCCAGCTTATATAGTGTGTGGCGATCAGCTGATGACGTAATACCCATCATCTAAACACTAAAAATCCCGTCTATCTCCGGTTCTAGTGCTCCGATTGAGCTGGAAATACACCATTTCCATGTAGAATTTGACGCTGAATCCGAATCTGGCCTCTGTTTTCCCATCCGATGCTTCGTTTTGGCTCTACAGTAGGCAGCCATCGCAAAAATTTTAACTCGTTTTTCCGAAAAATGTTGAAAATTTTTCTCTCCGATTGACATGAAACTCATCATACAGATAGAGAATTTCACGCTGATTCCAAATCTGAAATCCGTTTTCCCATCCGATGCTTCGTTTTGAAGCTACAGCCCAAAACGTCCCAAATTCTAACTCTGTCGTTTTTCGCCAATGTCCCAAAATCTTAAATGGCGTCTCACATCTAAACGGAGACAGATAGGAACAAGCCGATTCTTTCAGTGAATTTGTCTCACTCTTAGCTTTCAAACGAGCTATTGCACGACAAAATCCGTCCACTGGAAGCCAAAATCGAAGCGAGCTGTCCAGAGGGGGGGGACGTCAGTGAAAATTTTTTCTCTCCGATTGAGCTGGAAATACACCATTTCCATGTAGAATTTGACGCTGAATCCGAATATGGCCTCCGTTTTCCCATCCGATGCTTCGTTTTGGCTCTACAGTAGGCAGCCATCGCAAAAATTCTAACTCTGTCGTTTTTTCGAAAAATGTTGAAAATTTTTTCTCGCCGATTGACTTGAAACTCACCATACAGATAGAGAATTTCACGCTGATTCCAAATCTGAAATCCGTTTTCCAATCCGATGCTTCGTTTTGAAACTACAGCCCAAAACGTCCCAAATTCTAACTCTGTCGTTTTTCGCCAATGTCCCAAAATCTTAAATGGCGTCTCACATCTAAACGAAGACAGATAGGAACAAGCCGATTCTTTCAGTGAATTTGTCTCACTCTTAGCTTTCAAACGAGCTATGGCACGACAAAATCCGTTCACTGGAAGCCAAAATCGAAGCGAGCTGTCCAGAGGGGGGGGGAGGTCAGCGAAAATTTTTTCTCTCCGATTGAGCTGGAAATACACCATTTCCATGTAGAATTTGACGCTGAATCCGAATCTGGCCTCCGTTTTCCCATCCGATGCTTCGTTTTGGCTCTACAGTAGGCAGCCATCGCAAAAATTCTAACTCTGTCGTTTTTTCGAAAAATGTTGAAAATTTTTTCTCGCCGATTGACTTGAAACTCACCATACAGATAGAGAATTTCACGCTGATTCCAAATCTGAAATCCGTTTTCCCATCCGATGCTTCGTTTTGAAACTACAGCCCAAAACGTCCCAAATTCTAACTCTGTCGTTTTTCGCCAATGTCCCAAAATCTTAAATGGCGTCTCACATCTAAACGAAGACAGATAGGAACAAGCCGATTCTTTCAGTGAATTTGTCTCACTCTTAGCTTTCAAACGAGCTATGGCACGACTAAATCCGTCCACTGGAAGCCAAAATCGAAGCGAGCTGTCCAGAGGAGGGGGGGACGTCAGCGAAAATTTTTTCTCTCCGATTGACTTGAAACTCACCATACAGATAGAGAATTTCACGCTGATTCCAAATCTGAAATCCGTTTTCCAATCCGATGCTTCGTTTTGAAACTACAGCCCAAAACGTCCCAAATTCTAACTCTGTCGTTTTTCGCCAATGTCCCAAAATCTTAAATGGCGTCTCACATCTAAACAAAGACAGATAGGAACAAGCCGATTCTTTCAGTGAATTTGTCTCACTCTTAGCTTTCAAACGAGCTATTGCACGACAAAATCCGTCCACTGGAAGCCAAAATCGAAGCTAGCTGTCCAGAGGGGGGGGGACGTCAGCGAAAATGTTTTCTCTCCGATTGACTTGAAACTCACCATACCGATGCAGAATTTCACGCTGAATCCGAATCCGGCCTCCGTTTTCTCATCCGACCACTCCTTCCACTCGAAACAGCCCATTTTACAACCCAACATTCAGCACGAAAAACATCACACACTATAGCCTCAAGACTAATCCTGGCGGTCGCCCAAGTCCACCACGACACTCTGTCGTTCCAGAGGGGGGGGAGTCAGACTCGAAGCACCACGGCGGCCGACCACGACACTCTGCCGTTCCAGAGGGGGGGACGTCAGCGATGGCGGCCATCTTGCGCTATCTGGTATTTGTCACTTCCTTACTACTGTTATTCTGTCCATATGGAGATCATTAATCATGCGATACATATTGCTCACTTTTGACAATGCAGCAATCTGTTCTGAGACTACGCGTTCATTCAAATTTCTATTCGTTAATAGAATGCCAAACGACGAAAATTCTTGGCAATATTAATAAGCGGTCATTTTTGACCGGTCCGGTCCTTGTAGGTAGACACATAAAACAAAGGAAATAATAGGTCCAATCAAATTTTGATACGTCCAATATGAAGCCACCGCATATTCAAGAAAAGTCGAAGACAAACTAAGTTGGAGCATCGAATTTCATAGTTTAATAGCGATCAAAAATGACCGGTCGGTCCTTCTAGTTTTAAGGCCATGAGACCAGTCAGTCATTATATAGTTGGCTAATGAATTTCAGTTCCTCCACCTTTCGCTGTTGATCATTTCCTTTTATTTCTTTTAGTGTTGTCACCCTTAAATCTTCTTCCACTTGTTGATGCTCTATACAACGATAAGATACCACCCTCTCTTCATCTCCATGGCGGACGTCAAATCGATGTTCTGTCATTCTTCTCTCAAAGTTCTTTGGGTTTCTATAAAAAATTACAATTTCGAAAACTTAGACCCAAAATGATGTTTGATGTGCATGTTGTTTTAGCAGCTTTGATGTTATAAGAGTTGAGAGCATTGCAGGTTTTGCAGCGCGAATTATTTATTGCAGGATGAAACGATACCATGGTTGTTAAATGACGCATTATCTGTTTTATCATGCAAACGAGAAGAGACCAAATGAGATTTTAGTTTTCTGGGAGGTTTCCACCATAATTTTGTAGCAATGTCAGCTTCTTCAACAGAGTGTTCATGATTTTTAATAATCAACTTGATATCTGCATCGTTGAAGGATGATAAGGAGCAATCCAAGTAGGTGTCTTCGATGTGGTGTGAAATGTTTTCTTTGCTATTTTTCTTCAACAACAATTTTCTGTCTTTAGATACAGCTTTTTGAGTTTGATTTTGCACTCAACCTCTTGGATAACCTCTTCTCACTAAAGCATCTTCGAGATCATGCCTCGCCTGAAGATCATCTGAACAAATTCGCCTTATTCTTAAAGCTTGCGAATAAGCGATAGGCAAACGTTGTTCGATAGGATGACATGAAGCAAAATGCAGATATTAGCGATGATCGGTTGGCTTGTACAAATCTGTGGATAAGTTAGCACCGTGCTTTGAAAGTTTGATTTGAAGAAAATTTACTTCCGAATCACTCTTTTCAAAGACGAATTCAATAGAAAGATGGAAATTATTAGCATAATCTTCAATTAAACTGCTGCAGGGTTTCCCATCCATATGTCCAGACCATAAAAATGTCATCGATATATCTCCACCACACTATTGATTTAAGAATAATAGCATTTGATAGAAGACGTTTTTCCAACCAATCCATGAAAACAATCGCGTTGAAGTCATTTTTGTACCTACAGCCGTGCTTGCAAGTGAGTGAAAAAATTGTTGTATAATTGGAAATTATTCGTTGTTAGAGCAATTGGAGTGCTAATTTATACATATATATATATATATATATATATATATAATATATATATATATATATATATATATATATATATAATATATATATATATATATATATATATATATATATATATATATGGACGATGTTTGCTTATCATTTGGTATTCGAAAGGACAAGGTCATAGATGATATTGATATCTTAAGATCAGAACTTAATAATGTTTCGCAATAGACTGAGAGGAACAGTCTTACATTGAATCTAAACAAAACCCTTGGCTTAGTTTGTTATCGCGGATGTTTCAGGGGTATTTGTAATGTTCAGTCTATCTTCCCGTTCATTAAGTTCCAGCGATCTTTGAAGTTTCTCGGCGTTATGCTTGACGACTCATTCGGTTGGAGGTATCACATATTGAGAAGAAATGCTCACAGACTCTACATTTTGAGAAAAATTAAGTTAAATGAAGAGGAATTTCTGACTGTGTCATTACTTTAATGCGAAGTTTGATTGAGTATGCCTGCCCTGCCTTCATTAGAATTTCTACGCATGACTCAATGCGTCTTCAACGTATTCGGAATGGGTGCATCAGGATTAAAGGCTCTTTATATGCTGAAGATCTTACATCACGAAGAAGCATTCTGGCAAAAAGACAATTTGATAACTTGATTAAGCAAGATACACTGATAGCACAGTTGGTTCCTGTCTCTCTTCCATCTGGACGACTGTCAGTTCCTTTCTGCAGGACTAGCACGCGCCGCAAGTCATTTTTACCGCACATGAGCATTGCTAAATCTGCAACTTTTTTCGATCGATAACTTTTTCCAATTATTAACTTAACTCATTTATGTTGAATTTTATGTGACACGTATACCTTTTGATTCACATTTTTGATTAAATAAACGTATCTCTCTCTCTCTCTCTCTCTCAGAGCAAATTGATGTTCTGCTAATCCAGACGACTTCGAAAGAGGGAACTATATTGCAGACATTTCTTCAACATCCGTCAGTCATATAATTTAGTTTCGTATATGTAGCTCAGAATGCACTGGGAACACCACCGCTTTAAGTGGTGGTAGCTGTGCCCTAATGTTGCACACAAAAGTGAAAAGGCACAGTCAGAACGAGTTTCTGTAGGAAACGAAGCCGCTAATGAGACTTTCGCAGAATGATGTACAACATTTACCTTCTACGAATCTGCGCGTGACGAGTCTACCTGGTTCCTCTTCTCGTCAGACAGGATCAAAGAGAAACAAAACACATGTTAATCCAATGGGACGCAGATTGAACTGTTTGGGCATGTGCATATTATATTATCATGTTTCTGACCTTCGATGGATGCGAGAATGTGGTTCAATGTGGATTAAATTGCTGAAAATGCTTGTGTTTGCCGACTTTAGGAGGCTTGCCAAATTTGAATGTGTCTAGAAAAATGTTCCTGAACATGATAAGAAATGACCTGAAGACATGTCAAACATTATGATTCTAGACTTAGTGCTTTCCACTTAGTCAGAGAAAGCAGAAAATTTCATTTAAACAAACACTTTAATCTGTGTCCGATTGGTTTAGCATATGTTTCCTTTTGTACTGTCTGGCAAGAAGAGGAACCAATTAGAACTCGGCAGACGCACAGACACGGTAGTACGTAGGCAAATGTTGTATATCATTCTGCGAAAGTCTCATTTTCATCCTCGTTCTCTGCAGAAACTCGTTCTGGCTGCCAGACTAGCAGTGTTTCAAATTCCTGAAAACGTTTTTGCATTTGAATTACCTCAAAGTACCTATCAGAATCGCGGTTGTAATTTGATGTTTAATATAACCAACCAACATGCACAAAAGAGCAGCACTTAATTTGGTACAGATGACTAGCGACAACCAAAGTGTTTAAATATATCCCTTATATACTTACTTTGAGCGACAACATGTTTAATCAACAACTCGAAAATATTCAGAGGAATTGAATTTCTGAACATTTCAGGATTTCAACAAGTTCTAGAAGACCTATCACAAGAATGCCTTAGAGAAAGGGATGAATAATTGCTGTTGCAATAATGAATTAATGAATTGTGGATGTACTATTTATGGATTAGTAATCAATAGTACTAATAGTAATAATTAGCAATAATTAGAACGCAGAGAAAAGTTAGTGAAATGGAATTGAAAATTGTGGACTAGCGAAATACCTGCTTTCTACTTGACATTGTAGGCATACAATAATCTCAAATGACGAAGGGACTTTGGCAAATATTATTTTAATTGCAATCCATTTTTTTCAATCCTGAATGTAAGTCGTAAACCCAAGATCCAATTCACTAGAGTCAACAATAAAAGCTATCACGATAAGGGTGTACATGTGCAATTGGCCCACATGGAGTCGTCATGTCATCACGACAATTAATTTATGGGTCACACCGCATGTCTGGTAAAAACTTGATCGCGCCCAGGATCGAACTGGGGATCTTCTGCGTGTAAAGCAGACGTGATAACCGCTACACCAGGCGACCTGTACTGAATTTATAGTTGTGTGATCTAACAGCTAGCTCAATGTCCACGCATTAGTTCAAACAATAGTTAGTTCAATGTTCACACGTTGTACATACAAACAAACTATGTGACTATTGTTGTACACTTGCCGTTATTAAGGCATGTAAAATCAAGCGAATGGAGAGAGGACTGTCTTCATTTTTCATTCTGTTGTTATTGTTCTAACGAACACAATTAACTACCACGAATTATCTTGACAAAATGCATCAGACGCTGTGCATTTAGACCATTTAATTGTTTTTCCAAAGTGATCATCTGGAAGTGATGTTAATCGTGAAGTCCTTGAAATTGCGTGCGTCAAGAATCAATTGCAAGGCAATTATTTAATCGCACTTAATTGATTGCTCCTATAAAATATTTCATCTAATTGATAAGTATAGTTGAGTAATTTCAATTAATTGATTCCTGTCACTTAATATTTGCAATTAATCGATTGAATGACTTGCAATGACTAAAATTAGCAGATTGGCTGCTTTCATCGCTCACCTGCGTAAGGAGAACATCACTCTCTCAGTGATTTTCTAAGATACCACAATTCATACATTTAGCTTCATGGTGGGAGTGGGAATCCCATGGGAAGTGGGAAGAGAATTCGACAGCGTGCTCAGAAGCATTTTCCGTGGAGTGGTCATGGAAAAACTATTTGATATGAATTTTTTTTATTTCTCAGTATTTCTGTGTATTCACTGTGATAATAAAGCGATGCTAATTAGTCGGTAGAATTCGGTAAAGTGTACACAAAACGCATCTCTGTAAGTGTTAAGTCATCATTCTCACTCGGAACATCGCTTCTATCCGCAGCATTAAATTGTTCAAGCGCGTCAGTTTCCTAGAAATACGTGTATGCTTGTTCATCACAAAATGGGCAGCAAACCTCAAGGTACATACAAGTAGCCTGTACAACGCACAAGTAGGGAGGGATGCAATGCATCACAAAAACTCATTTTAAAGTCAACAGAAAGCACTAACGAACTATAAGAATGTAAAGTAATAGTTCATAGCGCCGGCGGAATTGCAGTTTAACAAGTTACAGCTCCCACCTATAAGCATCAGAACATCTTGCAGAACCAATTGAAAAGCATAAAAATGAAATCATTATAATGGCGACAAAGGTATTTATGAAAATATCGCATGGAAAATTAAAAAGGATTAGAATAATATTCGTTTTATGGGATGAGGATGAGACAGAAAAGTCCGTCCACCAACAAGTATGCTTTTTGGTATATGCCACTTAGCATCTTTATCTTATAGAACACGGTATACTTCTATAAGACTACTAAGGTATACTGCTAAGACTCTTTTTAAGTAATGTAAAACAGTGTGAAGGAAAAAATCTACAAAACTTGGTCCAAAGAAGATTCAATTGTAGTCAAAAAAGTAAAATCACAGACAGGTCTTCGGAATCCATCACCTTCTAGGCCTCGATGGAATGAAGATTATAGTGCAAATGTTCGGACGTTCGCATCTTGTTCGACCGTAAGACTTGGCTCAGAACAACACGATCTTCTGCTATTGTAGACGATTTCAAAAGAGGAAGACTATGTTGCAGATATTTCTTTAACACTTTAACTCCACTTTACTTCAAATTCCTGACAAAGTTTAATGATTCGAACTACCTCAAAGTATCGAACTAGCTACCTCAACCTATGAGACTCCCAGTTGTAATTTTGTATTTTATATAACCAAGTAAGAACAACACTTCTTTTCGTACAGATGACTAACGACAATGGGTTCAACAACTCGAAAATATTTGGAGGAATTAAATTTCCTAATCATTTCAGGATTTCAGCAAGTTCTGGAGGAAGTTTCACAAGAATGACGTAGTGAAAGGGATGGATAATTGCTGTTACAATAATTAATTAATTAATTCAATTGAACTGTAATGTAATCAGACATGTTGGGAATGGGAATCTCATGACAAGGGATGGGAAAATATTCTCTTCCTGTGAACTTAATTTCTCAGCAGCTCTATGACATTCAGTCCTGGGATGAATTCAATCAAGTGCACACAAGCACTTATTTCTTTAGTAGTTTGTCATCATTATTGCTGACCAGACGTCATTTCTATTCACAGCATATGATGTTAAAACGCGTCCGCTTAGTAGAATTAGAAGTGCAAACTAATGCAAAGCGCAACTTTCCATTCAATATAAAGAAAACATTGTCATAAATTCAATTTCATTCAGATGATAATTTCAACATGCGAAGATAAAATAGAAAGTGTCTACCTTCTTACAACAATGGAACTGTATCATACTCATATACATTAGCATGAGTTGGGAGCTAATAATTTTGGACCGCTAATCAAGTGGTCTGTTGATCATAAAATGGGCAGCGATATAAATAACCTTCATGTTCATGCTGCGTGGGGATGCAGTACATGCAAAAAAGCTTGCAGCTGGAGAATTGGACAAACAAACTGAGATAGCGGAATCTCATATTGCAGTCTAAACACCAGGTCAAATAGAGCAAACTGAAAGGCATGAAAATGAAATCATAAAAAGACATGGACCGTATTTATGAAGACATAGTAGGAGAAACACAGAAATGGTTGCTCTTCGCTTGACAGAACGGGGGGTGGGAATTCCAGCATTTTCAAAAAGAAAATGAGTTGCAAAATCCCGTCCCCCCAACTAGCCTGAATAGAATAGCAATACAGGGTGTACCAAAAGTGTCAGACCCCCTAGGTCTTTTGAGGAAAAAAGATACTCGTCCGATAAAAATCTATTTACTTTCCATGAATGCATGTAATTTCAGTGTAGAATAAATAGTATGTAAACTGTAAATGTCAAAAGTCAATATTTCGTGTTCTTACCTTCATTTCTCAGACATTCCACGCACGAGTTGGGAAGCATTCGACTAAAGATTTTAATAATATTACTACTAATATCACAGTGTCATTATGATTCAATGGTATAATTATTACACCAAGTGATTGCGGTAAGCAAAAATATTGTTAATTTTTGTGAACTGATGATTATCAGCATAAAAATCTTTCTTATTGTGACCCTTCATATTATCGTGGTGTCTATCATATTAAGCGCAAGCATAAATAGGACGAACCCGTCACAGGTTGTGATTTTCATTCCATATTTTCGATGAATATCACGAATGCAATAAGACCAACAATATCGGCATTTAAAAAGCTGTGATCTAAAATGTCAGAAAATGTTAACACAAGTTTGCATCTCATTTAAAGAGTATTCTAGCTTCTCTTTTTATCTGGCGACAGACACCGCTACAAATTCCAATATCAAGAAGATCAGGGCTATGTGATGACATTGACTCTCCTGAAATAGCACCATTTCTGCGGGCCTGTGTTCTGTTTGACTTCGCCGCTGACACAGAATTTCCAGCTGCTCCTCGAAGTGTTGAAGCATATGGGACAGTAAATTTTCCACCGCCGATTTTCTCTTTCGAAACTTTGCTTCCAAATTTATCAGATTCGTTTTCAACTTTTGTGGATCTTTCCGTCGGTTTATGGAAGGAGGTAATTACGGATTCTTCTTCATAAGCGTTTGGGTTTGACGACCTCATGCTTCGAAGTGTGACTGGACTGCTTTCAACTGAATCTGCTGCTTTTTCAATTCGAATACTGATGGGGCTGCTAACTTCACTCGAAGTGCTGCTTATTTTGCTTGTCGTCGCAACCATAGGGTTGTAAGTGAATGCACTGACTACACTTCCTCGTCTACTGTTCGGTGCAGAATTAATCCTGAGTTTTGAAAAATTCGCTGAGAGATTGATGGTCCCACGTTGTTCTGTCTTCTGTACAGCCGACTTCGTGCTCTTTATACTGATCACACTTCCATGTCTCTCGGATCTTGAAGAACAATCTGAGCGGGTATCAGAAAGCAATATCAGTTTTAGCTTTGTGGAATAATTGTAGTTCTCCGACAAGCCTTTCGGTTTTGATTCAAGAAAATGCGATGGTATTTTCGAGTTGAACTTTATGAAAACCAATAACCTTGATTTTGTCCTGGAGAACTATCCGAGACCCTAAAGAGATTCGTAAGGAACAATTTGTATAAGGATGCCTCAGAATCTGTTTTCTCATTATACTATTCATGCAGTCTAAATATTGACAACGTTCCAACTCGTTGCAATTATGATGAACAAAGTCATATGAATATATTCCGATCAATGAATGATCCTTCGAAATTACCTCTTTGAAGTCTTTACATAGTTTGTGATGCTTGTTAGCGCTATTTAATGCAGGAACATGAGAAATAACTTTCCGTTTTGAAAGCAGGAGGACATCCATGTTTGGATATGTTGAAGTATTGGCTTTGACAGTCTCTTTAAAAGATTCAAATGTTGGATTGTCTGCTGACCCGGATGCCCAAAGAGGAGTCACCCATCGTTTATCCCCTGGCCAAGATGGAATTTTCTCTTCTGAGGTGAACTCCTTAAACACTTTGAGATATTGACGAGAGTCTGAGACAATGATATGTGCATAAAATGTTGGATAAATGACACCGACGTGATTATTGATTCCTTGAGGGATTGATAAAAAGCTATCGACTAATTCGAATCTCTTGACAAAGGACAACGCAACATGAACCAACTCTCGTTTTTCCAAATCCGATAACGCGTCGTATGATTGAACAACAGCTCTATGAATGATCAAAAATCGATTGGATGGATTTTCCATATCAAATTGCACAATAAAAGACTGACTTTTCATGTCATTCGGAAGTATATCGTAGACTCGAGCAGGTCTGTTCTGCGCGATAGTTTGACGCTGTTGGAGACTTAGCTTCCACAAGAATCCAAGCGGCATTTTAGAGGAAAATATCGGTAGGATGATATTACCTCCATTGTCATTCAGATCTCCTATCACTGTTCTGTTCCGTTCGTGCCTTGTTCGGTTGGTGATAATTGTCGGGATAACAGGACCTAGCACTTGTTTAGGTTCCAGCTCCGGTTGCGATTCTGCTGGTGCAGCAAGTTTGACATTTTTCTTCTGAGCAGTTCTTTTAGGCTTTTTGAAAACGAAATGTCTCGGATCTATATCTGCAAGGGACATTGCTGAGGCTTCACGTCAAGTTTTGTTGTAAAGTGATAATGGAATCAACATCCAAACGGCTTTTGCATCATTTCGTAACCAACTATAATCGCTAACTCTTCTAATGAAACATAGGCAATTGTTTTGTGAGGCTTTCGTCATCTTTCCATCCACACGAAACAGTGCAAAGATTAATTGCGCAAGAGTATACCCTGTGATGGACGTTTTAGAAATTATGATTTGTCAAATTGGAGCACAACAGGGGAAAGTTGACAAAAGCGAATTAACTTCTTGTAATCTTTAAACAAAGTTAGTCTGTTTTCCAAGTGTTCAGGTTTAACCATAGCCTCTCAAATTTGACCAATCATCTCAGGATATTTTTTCTGCAAATTTCGTAAGTTCATGTGAAATGTGAGGCGTTAGTGTGTAAGCGATCTCTACTTGTCAAGTACAGAGGTTGAGTGCAGGGAATTATAGATAGCATTATAAGGCGCAGCATGCGTCACGTTTTCTTTACAGATGCACTTGTAACTTAAAGTGGAATAAACGACTATCATAATTCACGATTTTGTCAAGATGTTTTCCTGTTCAGAATCTAGGCATGTGAATGATTGAACATCACAACATAAGAAGATCTTATTTATGGTTACAAACTAAAAATGCAAGTTTTGATGAATATGGAAATGGCATGCATTCATATTCGCACACCTACGTATTCATAATTCGAAATATCATCCAAGCGATGGATTCTTTTTCAAAAACCATGATTATGGTAGGGGAGCGTGTGCAAAGGAGATTGTCATGCTTTCCATAACTTATTCCGCCAATAAAATACTGTGAAGATTGTCATAACTCTCAGAAAATGTTTTCATGGCTTGTTTTATGCAGAGCGCAATGGTTTTAAGTCCATTGACAGATAATGCGTGAGAAAGGGAAGCTCATATCCCATGCAGTCATCAATGTCAAGTGATATTAGAGGTCGTCATGATAGACATGATTACAAACCGAACGAATTAAATTCGATAAAGGGAGCCGGTCTCGGCAACTTCAATAAGAGACCTGCTGACATTGGGATCTCGGACGTCCTGCTGTCATTTACCTTACCGCTGTAAATCTACAGAATCCAGCACTGATTGCAAATTCGGGCACAACCTTGAGTTCAGCACCAAGCGCGGTCGAAGAGCGGAAGATCAGACTAAATGGAGAGAAATGTGAGACGCTGAACTGAAGCGATTATCCCTTTGTCATCTCCGTCCATGGGCTACTTAGAAAGCCATTATTGTCATCGATCAGTTCTTAGCCCGCATTGCGGTGCAAAACAATGTGGCTGCTAGAGAAACAAGAGTGGACATCGAATCTCGCCTTGCATTTGTTCTAATGAAGGCCGATGCACGATCTCTCCTGTCGCGATTGACATAATTTGTACTGTTTGCTCAATTATTTGTAGGCCTACAATAAAATTACAAGGCTATTTATTTCCAGGTAAAATTCGATGGTGCATCAACACAGCATAAAAGAAATGCCAAGTTCAAGAGGAATCTAGGAGAAGCATCTTATAGATCGACAACCTGTCCCGGCCGCGATTTCTACTCTGATGGTGCAGCCTGAAAGGTGTATCATTGATCATTGAAGAGGCTACAAACCTAAAAATGATAATCGCATAAAACATTAAATAATTGTGCTGTTTGACTGCTGACAAAATCGACCGACTAATGCAGACCTACGAATCAGTTCGAAGATGAACTGAAAAATTGACTTTCAACTCTTTCAAATACATGTACAAATTTTTGCAATTTTTGAATGCATATTTCACTCAGGTGCTTGCAGTACTCCAATTTAAATTTGCAATTCAGAAATCTTTGCAGAATCGCCAATCCAAGATGCAAAGCGTCAGACGTCGAACTTTAATGCATATCGGGTAAATCGCATTAAACCGAACGGTCGAACTTAGGCTGTAGCTACTAAATAGCGAGCTTTTGAGCTGTTCGGAAAATGCAGAATTCTCTAAAGGTCGGATTGACTTCTTCAGCGATTTTCTCGTTGTGAACAATCAATATTGACGACCAAATGGTTTCTTCTATGCATTAACGATAGTCCACTTCTCTTTTTGTAGTTATGATAGTGTCTAATGTTGTTTTCGTCTTAGATTTTTAATTTTGGCTATTCATCACAAAAGCAGTCTCACTCGATCAAACGAATATATTTTGAAATGAATTCAAGGATTATTGCAGCCAGATTTACTGAAGCCTTCGGAGATTGAGTGGTCCCAAAGCGAAGTCTTCGGTGTCCCCGTCACAGACCTCATACCCGCTTCACATGGAGCAAGAAGGACGAATTCACGAAAGAGTTGGTAACGCAATCACATAATGGTAATCTGAATCATCATCACATCAACATCAACGAACTTCACAGTGCACTTCGTCATTAAGGTGAATAAGGCCAGGATATAGTAAGGTTACTGGATGCTAGGATCATATGTGTAGTACTATAATGATGCAAGGAAGTTCACATTGAGACGCTGTCAGAGATATATTCCTTTCAAGCATGTAGGCCTAGTGCAGCATCTAGTAAATACCATTTGTAGTTTGTGTTGGCATTACTTGGAGATTCCGAGAGCTGAGCTGAGCTGATGACAATTCATTTTACCTTAAAGTAACTATCTTGTTTGCGATTTGGTACGACAATGAAAACCGGAAATCTAGAAAGTATTAGTCACAAAAAACAAAAATGCCAAAATAAAAATAAACGACGCTTTCGTGTTCGTCAGGCGAAAACAACACTTATTTGTTATTTTTCTTACAAATGTGAGATTTTTTGTAATGTTGCTCTTGAAATGTAATTAAGAATGTTTAAGAATGTTTATTGTTAAGAAAATGTATTAAACAATTCATTCTACAGCCACATCAAAGAATAGCAAAAACCCTGACTTACACTGGTCTTTAGGAAAGTCTCAGCAGGCCTACAACAACCTACTTTTTTCCATTTTCCTTTCATTGAAGAATGGTCACAGGGGAAAAGGCTGTTTCCTTATAGGGCCTATATGCTACATGAACTTTGAAAATGTCTCAAACAAAACAAGGAATTCACTAAGTTCCATAAATATTTGGAAATGTGTCTGACGCATTACGCATCACTATTGGCTGATGTACTTTAAGTTACATAAATTTCCGTTTCAATTCTTCATGTGAACATGTCAAAATAAATTCTGGAGTTAGCAACCGTCTGTTTTACAGCATCAAAACAACGATCAATATAGAACAAATAAAATAGAAAATTCTGGATTAATTGCGGGTTTCAAGCCCGAATTTTGTCCATTGTTATATTTGTCGAAAACATTATGTCATTGATTGAAACACGATTCAAAGGCAAAGTTAAATAGCTAGCATTTTATCAATTCAATGGACTCTTCACTGGTTTCTATCTCCAGCAAGCATAATTTGACGGAGAACCCATTATATTAATCGTGATTTCTTCAAGATTGACGGAATTCAATCGAATTGTTCTAACCACCATTCTTTCACGGAAGTCATTCTAAAGAGTCCCTGGCATGACATAATTGGCATAATTGATAAATCTTGTGGCCGTTTTGGTTTTGTTATAATAAGCAATAATCCATAACTTTGAAGCATAGCAATAAGGAAAGAAAAACGAAGATTATTAGCCTTATACCAGGTAGTGGTACAGGTCCGCGGAGCCTCAATTGCTCAGATCTAACTTTTCTGAAACTTTAAGGGCGACTGCGATTATCTGTGCGTATATCATTTTCTATTTTGCTCGTGAGGATAGCAGCATTAGCAAACGTTTTTTTCATGGGGACATGGTGCAATATGCTCGCAAATGTTAAAAAATTGAATCGTGAGAGACATTTTTTCAAGGGCGTAGTTTGCCGAAACTGTATGCCTTGTAGGCCTACAAAAGTATGCGTATAACATATCCTGGCAAATGTATGCAGCAACGTGCATTTAACTCGATTGAAGTTGAAAATGACTCGCTATTGACTTTTCCCAGCTAACGTCCGCGACATGGGTTGTAAATACCTGTTAGCTTTAATAAGGTAGCAAATTATGAATTTTGGTTGTGAAATTTTAAATCGAAAAGTGAAATTACAGACCGATTGTCTCATTTCTACTGGTTCAAATGGTTTATAAATCGATTTGACTACAATCGTACGACCACAGATCTGTTTAGCGTTTATCATTGACCTGTATTGGTTTATGGTTTTTCTATGTAAATATTGTAACATTACAAAAGATCGTATATGAAAAATAACGTAAATTATCATAGATAATTATATACTAATGTGATAATATAAAGAGTAAAGTATAAGATATATAATATATAAGAGATATATATAAATATTATATATATATATAAATCTATATCATATTAATCACATATCATTCGTTAGATCGTAGGCCTACAGTAAAAAACGTCGCAAACGATTTTTCAAAGGAAGACGTGATTCCAAGAAGATCCTATCTAGTATATCTATGCTAACTATAGAGGAGAGAAGTCTGCTCAAAATCAGTGGAGAACAGTTAAGAAGGCATGTTGCGAGATATCAGATTAGATTGCCAGGGGAAACATACGGTAATCATCATTTTCCATAAGGCTAGACTAAACAATTTTTATCTTTTCAGATGATAGCATAATTGTCACCTCTCTGTATTCAGGCTTTTCGAATTTATTTGGCGAACATTGTTCATTATACGTTATTTTCAATGTTACGATGCTTTCTATTTACTTACGTTTTTCCAATATTACCATTATTTTCATATAGATACCATTTGCTGTCACCCACCTCATATACATTTTCGTATTTTTGGCATGAAAAACCCACTGATTATCTATTTTTACCACTGATTAAAAGGCCTCCTATTGTTATTTCAAATAGCTGATAGAAATTGATGACCTGGCTTCAGTAATTTATTTAATAGCCTAATCGCGGAATAAAACATTCAATATATCATACACTGATGTTCAGATTTAGTGGTGAGGAAAGCTACTCAAATATTTAAATCTTTCAGGGGCTACCAGGTATGTCATCAAATGTGCAAAATGTGTGTAACAAAGAAGATCATGTAGCAATTTCAATTTTGCCTATCTTGGCTTTTGAAATGTTAGATGAATAATATCTATCAACGGAAACGGAATTGGATTCTTAGAAACTCATTATTTGCCAAGTACGCTCAGGACAATCACATATATTATAATAACATCACGTATCATAAGCATCGATATTTATTCGTGGCAGTGCTATTTTGAACATGTTAGGGGGGGACCACTTTAACGCGCAGAAGTTATTATTCCGTCAAGTATAATTATACTCATTGCAAGACTGTCTTTGGATTATTGAATAGCCTCACTCGCTAATAGGCAGTTTGGACCATGGACGGCTTATATTGTCTAATGTTGTCTTGGGGAATGCAAGCTTTGATCACTTAGGAATTCTTCTATTGAGGAACTTATCTCAATACTGGGTAGTCAAACTCTGTCGATTAGCTTAGTTGGTAGCAGCATATGCGTAGATTGCCAGGAGGTCGGATGGTTCATAATCTCACCGTAAGTGTGTAATTACCTCTGTGTAAGTCAAAAAAGCAATGATTCGGAGGTTCAGGCTCGGTAAGGGAGGGGGGCAACCGCTCGAGAGACAGGGTGAATTTATCATCAATTGACTGCGAGGACACTGATGATATATCTCCTTGATCATTTATTGCATGAAATTGCGTTCGTCAAAGGTCATTGCTAGACATTTTTTCTATTTCCTCCTCAACTTTTGCTTGAGAATTTTACATTAACATTTTGTCCGTGTTGATCTCAGTAATATAGCAAAGGACCGACTAAATCACATTCGTCATCCTTTCCTGACCACAGACTGACATTGAATGCAATTTAATATTTATCAGAAAGCCAATGTTTCAGAGTTCTTGCACACACTGTACAGCCTTGATGATAAAACCTCAAACTCAGTTTCCCAGTTTTGAATGTCAGTTTTGAAAAACTATCAGTTTCAGAATGTAGAATCTCAGTTTCCTCGGCTCATAGTTTCCGAACAGAGCTAAAATTTTATTAGTTAGACAGTCTTTGTCGTTATAATATCACGCAAGATATCTGTTTAGGGAGTTCGTCAGAGTAGGAAACTGCAAACAATCTGGTTTTCTAATTTCTGTTTAGCAGGAATGAAAACGCTTTGCTTCTTTCCCCAACCGAAAAACTAGGATCTGAGGAAAATGTATCTCCTAGAACACGATGAGCAGTAAAAAGCATGCGCAGTCCGCTCTGAGTTGGTCATGCAGCTTTTCTACATTTCAAAGAACGTGTACTAGCAAAGAAATTATTGACACATATTTCAGAAATATCAATTTCAATAGGACGGACTTTTTACTATTCACTCGATGAGAATTTTGAAGACATTACAGGGGCTTGAGCTCAGTATTTATCAAAAATGTGATGAGAAGTTAAATAAATGTACCTATCTTCAGCACATTCTGAAAAACCCTATCCGATCCAACGAGATAGAAACAAATATGGCGTGCATCAGAGTAAACTCACAATCAAGAATAGTTTCAGTTAATTCAACATTTTCTAGTCAGATCTTTCATAGACATCTTCCAAAGTTTTGTTAGAAATTACCTTAAATAGAGATGCATAACTGCCGGAACATGGAACATTCAATTTAGCTACATTGATCTACACCATATTTTTTTTTTCCCCCCCAAAAAAATTTTTTTTTTCACACCCCCCAATCACATTGCCACAAATGTCTAGAGAGATATTCGGTGAACCTTGGTACAAGAACATCGCTCTTTAAGAGATGTTGAACGAAACACCTATCACACAATTTTAAATTTGGTGTGTAGGCCTAGGGCCAGGCGCATTGCCAAACAGCATCGGACACCTGTTCGAAATGTTAGGAATTTTGTTAGTTCCTTGAGAAGAATTGTGAAATGGTTGCGCGTGGGGGTGTATGGGGATTCTGTGGGACATCGATCGGGCGGGTGGTTTTGAGGGCCATCCGACACAGCCTCCTATTCCTCCTATAGCGCTCTATATGGGGATTCTGAAGGATTTTGACATTCACTAAAAGTCAATACAGAACCGACGATCATATTACACACAATCATCTATTGATGTTTTGTTTGAATTACAAAGCATCACGCAGGCGCTACCCATGCTTCACCACGTTAAAAGGCATTAAAAATACCAATGCTGATCATTTGTCACATTAGGAACGCACTTCAATAATTTTGAATGACTTATAGAGCTGATAGTTCCAACGTGTGTCTGTCATATTGGACGTCTTGAAGTGTGAACAGAATTCTGCAAGTCTCCTCACTTCAGAGCCGAATGGCGAGACTTACAAATATAAACTCTAGTAATCAGCATAAATAGGTCAGATGAAATTGATTTGTGATATAATATAAGCTTGCGTGATAAATGCTATAATTCAGTTATGAATCCTACATTTTAAAACTTATTACGAAGTAGAGAGTCCTTTTGGGTGCAGTCCCACAAAGCTTAGACAAGAGCACATGAAAATGTTGAATTGATTTTCGTTCGATACATGAACAGTGGTGATAAAGATTTCTCACAAACCAAATCATTCAGCCCTGTAGCGCCATAACTCGCATTCTCAGTCATAGTCATAAGAAAGCTATCAAATTTTTCACAGTTTGTTCCACGACTTGTCAGAACTGTTCATTTTTTCATCGGATAGGCATCCTGAAACTTACACACTTTAAGTTGCTCCATCCAAGCAAAGCGGAGGGAAAAGCCAAACCGATCTGACACGGTGTAGTCCGTCTTTAACATCAAAGCATTAGCGACAAGTATCGAAACCGTTCTAAGATTTCGGTTCCTGTGTCACAAGTCAAACTGGCACATCAAATGCACGCGCCTTGATAAACAATGGCACAGTATTCATGTGCCATATTGGCGAGAACCAGACCGATAGCACCGCGTCGAAACTTGTCGCTGAATTAAAGACGCACATACACGGTCAAATCGGTGGTTTTTTTTAATTTAGTTTTTTTCCACTTTCCGGGCCACGAGAATTCTTGAAGAATAATGAAAAAAAAAAAAAAAAAAAAACTTAAACGACACAAAGCAGCCGGGGAAAATCAATCACATTAGGAATTACCCCAAGATACAACTTACTGGGACAGCCCAGGATTATTATTCGCACAAATGGAACCACGTGAAAGCTCGATATATAATCTATCAAACAAAGCCAAATACATATACATTAAAATTATTTGCAGTAGTAAAATCGAGGTCTTTACGGCCGCCCTATGTACATAAAGCTATTGTGGTGACATTAAGGTCTCTTCAGGACTTCTTAAAAACTAAACAGTCAAAATTCAATAGATAATATAGATAAATATGCATAGCTTGCATTTGTGAAACTTATTGGACTTAATAAACGCATTGTCATACAGCGAGGAATTTAAGCATTGCTCTTCTTGAAATGAATTGTGCTCATAATTCACTGAAATGCTTCGGCCTATGTATAACATGATTAACTCAAAGCTAGGTTGATTTTACTAGATAGCCCGCTGCTTTGTGTTGTAACAAGCGAACGCGTAAAAGGGCTAAGTACAAGAAGCTATTGAAAATACAAAATAGCGAAGTATATAAATAGCGCAATTATGCAATGCGACGAGTGACTTGTGCAGATACTTACTCGTATTAAACATTTTATCCGCTCCAACATTTTATTGAGGTCACATGTTTTCCTTTAGTCTACAAGTAGTTGGTTGAACTTTTTATACAAATGTGTTTTCCTTTAAGTGAACCATAATGAAAATGGTAACCTTAACATAAAATCCTGCAGGCAACAAATGAAGTAGGATCGAAATGGTCCACATAACTAGGTTAAGTGAACCAAAAATACCCAAGGTGAGTAAAAGAGGAATTTGAAAAACACAAGCTGATCAATAACCGATTTTGTCATATGAGAACAAAGAAAGATAAATTTACAACGTCGTCATAACTATTAAAAAGAAACACTTCATAAGTACAAGTCCTCTTGCTTGTCACCTGCTGATGATTTTTAATCAATCTGTTACAGCAGTGACAGTTCTAGAATCCTGAAGATTGACCGTCGGTGAATGGCTGAAAGGGCCTTAGCCAAATTAAATGTAAAAACATACCATCAATCAGAAGGACTTTCTCCAGATTTCTAATTATGACAAGTCCTTTATTCGACGAAGATATGAAATCAAATCGAATTTTACACGATGGCAAGCAGCAATATAGCCTAGATCAGGGGATTATCCGGTGGGATTCTGCGTAGAGATACCAGTTTATTTCTGTGGATATGGGGTGGGGTGGGACTTCCAAATATCAATCCCCACGGCAACCATGAGAATTGAAACTCGTGTTATTGAATCAAGAGATGGAGTATAGTTCAGCACCGCAAAACAGTCACATCTATAAGCCTGTTTTTCCTCCCACCCGGCTCGCGGTCCACGGCTATCGTTTTGAGCATCTTTTCAAACACAATTATTCAGGACTTTTTGACTTTGACGAATTTCTGGATTGAGATGGCCCGATTGTGAGAGCAAAGTTCCCGTTGAAGGTGTATGAACCCCGGGTCTAACACAAGTGGTAGTGTAGCAGTTTCTTTCCTGGATGAACAAGGCACATGCTAACCTCCGTTTAAAATAGTCAAAATCAACGATGTGCACAAATGTCTCTCCTTACAAGCCCAGCCGATGGTCGCCACACTGACTTCACCGATCGACACTGATATTGCTCCGACTAACTGCTCTGCAAGCTTCACGGGACTCACAAGGACGGCCAGATGGGCATCTTTGTGTATCCGCAAAGTGGTCCCAAAGGGAAAGAGTTTCATTGTCACATGGAGTTCAGAATCCATTGTAAACAATAACACTGGTTTTTCGCCAAATAAAATTCGTGTTTGGTGCAAACCTGTCAAAAATTCGATGCAATTTCCAAAATGACCGTCTGTTGAATGCACCTCGCTGCACGCACGTTTTTGCATATCCTGGAAAATCAGCGATATCATTGTATATGGCCAATCAGGAGAGACTCACATATTTTGTCCGACAATTGCTATTACACGATTACTACTTTAACCACACACATCCAAATTTTAGACCATAGAGATGTATATTATCATCGTCTCTCATGAAAGTCCTCAATAAAATCTCCAGATAAGCGGGGCAAAAGGTTGTGCCTGCTTATGGGGACGACCCTTTGGGCTGCGATACAAAATGTTCTTTTAATGCTGTATATCTGTATAAAAATTATGATATTTTTCAAAACATCGTAATCCAGACAGTGAGATTTTTATTCCGGACATTTTCGTATTTGAAGTTCATGCACCCATCATGTCAGCGTTACAATCAAAATGTAAACAGCAATACGAAATGGCTTAATAGCGAAAAAAAAATAAAACTATGATGAAAGATCTAATCAATGAAGTCACTGATTGGGTGAGATCCCACATCCTCTCTCGGTTTAGCAGTGTGTCAAAGTTGCTTTATGATCAATATCAGTTTCTAGAATTATTTAGGAAATTTAGTTCTATCCGACGATGCTAAAACTTCTCACGTGACGAGATCTGTGCCGTGATAGATATCTCTGTAGGGGTCGTTTACAGAAATGTGCTCGATTATCCGAGTGGCTAAATGGCGTGGTGGAACGCCAACGTATCGGCTTTATGGCAGCTATCACACTGTAAACGAGTACACGATATGCAGGATTTGATCTTCAACTCGAAATAGCATCAACGTTCTGACAAAAATCAATGGGTTTTCAAGTTTTGAAAAATGCAATCTAATATTTCCAAGTTTTCAGGGTAACATTTATTGACAGTATAAAATGGTTTCTTAGCTTCTTCGACACGTAAACTTGCCAAGAAGGGACAATTTCAAGTGAATCAAATTTTTAGATCATTCCTCATGTCACGGTGTGTCTCTTATTCGGCTTTGCGTGCAACTCATCGATTGATTTTCATCAAAGTAAACATTAACATATCAGAGTAGCTCATTCAACGTCATATATATCAAAGTATCATCAATGAAGTTATTATTTAAGAATCTGAGAGCAATCGGACAGAGCTCGCTAGAATAAAGAGCGGGAAAGGCCGCTACGTTATAAGAAAAAGGAGCCAATTGCGACGAAGAATATACATTCGAGTATTTGTATCGTTACACATGCAAAAGAGACAATAATAAATCCGCATGCATCAATGTTACTTTGTATCTAAAACTCAAGAAATCGCTCTGACTGATAAGATCAACACTAAATTTAGATGCTGTTGCTCACGAAATGATAAAACTCCCTAAATAAAATTCTCAAATTCGTTGTCTTTATACAAAATGCAAAAACAGTCGTCGACCGGATACTCTAGTAAAACTATCTGCTGTAGAGTAAGTAGCACGTCTATGGTTTTAACTTTGCAGATGATGAAGCACTGCGGCTCATGAGTCAATCTACTGCATCAACAATCACTTTTGCTTGTATATATAGTCCTTGTATCTAATGATGCTAATTAGTTTTCAGGTCATTTTGCCAAAATTACAGAGCTATAAGTGATTATGGCGAAGTTGCGTTTGCTATATTGCTCAATCATTTTCAGCGAAATATTTGATATTGCAACAATCAGCTGAATTGGCTACAGCATCCCATGAGTTCCAAACACATTCCGAAGCACAAATCGGATTACGAATGAGAAAATTCGATATGTTAAGTACACGTCTATGGGTTTACTTTGCAATGATGAAGCACTGACGCTTCATGATTGCAATTCCACCAACATCCAAAGCATGCTGCTGAGTGACAACTGATTTCCCGTAGAATGATTTTATGAGTTCGAAGTAGACAGGTCAGTATGGACAAGGTGTAAGGGACACTGAAAATCGACGCTGAATATAAGACTATCGACCACAGCTCGATAATTATTCATACAAGTATGTTCCTGAGTTTTCAGTGATACAGACTCGTTTTATCTATTTGCATTGTTGCTCCTAAGGCGTATGTTTCGCGCACGTTGAATTCAACCTTCTGTTTCTCTACTTGATAAGAAAAATGCATGAACAGACTCGTTGTCCGGAAATGCGTCTTGTCCCTATTCCATGGAGTTTTACAAGAGCGCGACTATTGACGTATGAGACGAAACATCCTGTATACAATCATATGTTTGAAAATAATCTTATGGAATACTTCATAACGCAGAATACTGCAAATGAACACTAAATATTACAAAGTTTTTTGAATTATTAATTGTTGAAATGCTTTCGGCACATGTGTCAAAGTACGTGCATCATTCTTGAACACCTCAATAACAGGCAAAGACAGGCATATTCATTAAATCTTATTAAACTTTGCGTTTAATATGGTACTCATACCTGCAATGCAGGGCAGTTGAATCTAGAGCCGACACATCAAAGAGGAAAAACAATGTAAGAAAGAACGAGTCAGATATCAGCCGCAATATTAGAACTGACGCTTCAGATAGAAAAGCCCCCCACCACTTCCAATCGAGTTGCAAATTTAATTAATCAACTGCGTCTTTCACTCTCGATTAGAGTGCGGAAAATGAAAATCGGCGTTTGAGTCGCCATACATTTTAAATACATTAAGTTGACTCAACATGTTTGCTATTGGGAAGGCTAAACGAGTGGAGCAGGGTGAAAAGTAGGGAGGGGGGGCATACGGGTGGGATATGTGTTGACCATACTATAAGCTATCGGCGACACTTAAAGGTTACGTTGGCTAAAGAGGCAATAAAGTGGATTAAATTGGCGTTTGTTTGTACAATATAGGAGGCTAGAGCGGCGCGTGAGTGGCCATCTGGCACGTAAAATATGTTGGAATACGTTGGGTTCAAGACCGTTCTTAGGTTGAATTGACCTCATAAACCAATGCAGCCCGCTGTATCATTTCTCAACTTTTGACCATTGTAAATGAGCCAATGAAGAGTCCAACGTGTACCAACGTATCGTGTGCTACTTGAAAAATCGCCATGATTCAATGGTATCTAAAAACCTCAAGGAAATCGTTCTGACAGATAACAACAGTAAATATTTGATTCTGTGCTCCAACGAATTGATAACTCTTAAGAAAATTCACAGAATTTCTTTCTCACATCAACGAAAATCAAAACAGTCGTCGACAATATCTTCTTGTAAAATAGCGGCTGGTTGCCTAAAAAATGTTGAATTTGCACCACCAGATACTATCCATTGCGGAAAGCAGTCCGACTGGTAGGGACCCAGGCTTCGAGCCATAGTCCAACTAGCGTCAAATACTGAGTATAGAGAGTGCTATTAAAAGAAAAAATAATGTTGTGCTCAAAACGCTAAATTACGCAACTCTTTCAAAGCTTTAGAGAAAAGTTCAAGTATCAAAAATCAAATAACGTCACAATATGATGGCAATGGTTTTGGACACGAACGCTCACCAACAACTAAGTTCGTCACATCAAAACTGCGACATATTACTGCAGTTTCAGAATTGATTCAAGATCAAACTAATTAATCTCATCAACGCACTCAAACGTGTCTTTAACTGGACAAAATTTTTTGGTAAGTATGGACGTCATTATGACAAGATACTCCGTTAAATTGCTCTTATATGAATCACTTTCATGTTTATGAATCGCCGGGTAGGGCGGGTCAGGTATTATCTTTTTATGAACTTCGGCAATCCAATAAAGACGCGCGAGGCTGAGATCCAGGACGATTTGATTTGTGAAAAAATGCTCTGCTAATGTACTTTTTCTTTTCAAATTCAATCCAATTTCTTCTAGTTGAATTTAATCCTCTTCAAAAGAAGAAGATGGGGATTGTTTCTACAGCGCTGTCACGACGTACAATTTAAACTTGGTGGAATCAATATGAAGGAACTATCTTTTTTCAATAGGTATCTTTTATCATCTATGAGAATGCATTTTCCTATTGTCAAATTTTGAAACTACACAATGTCTATAGATAATATATAAAAGTTTCATTATATATTATAAATAATAGAGTAAAAAGGTCAATTAAAAGTGGTAAATAATACCAAACACCCAAAGTAAACTCAACAAATCTCCCTATCTTGGGAAGCTATGTCAAGAATGAATTTATTACTATTCAAAATCCTCTATATACGCAAATAAGAATAAGATAAATCAAACGTGAAATATCAAATCATAGTCACTTGAGAGGTTGGCTTCAGTAAAGCTATGATGCGGCGCTCCTATAGATTCTCTGTCAATCTTAGTGCTTGGCAGTTGACATTTGTGAATAGAGGAGCAGCTATCATCAAACTTAATCTAGATTTTTTAGCACAGCCTCATAATAAGAGCTATACTCAACGTTTCAGAAAGCTATATTTCAGGGATGAAACATTCTAACGCTGTCTATAACAAGTTAGACTAAAATTCACAAAAATAGTCACCTGTCTGACCACGTATATATTTTTATCATTTTATATTTTATAAGAAAGATTTAGGCGATCTTAGGCAAAAAGTAAAAAAGCAAAAAATAAAGATTAGGACAGAGTTATGGCAGAGCTCAAATCTATCATTAAGCTCTTGAGTAATACAACAGTACGCGAGTATTGTCAGGTATCTTCAGTGCGAAAGAACCAAGTTGTGTTGCTGTAAAGATCGTATAGTTGTCGGAAAAAAATATTCCTATCAAGAGATGTAAATATTGAAAAGATCTTTAACGTCACATGTAATCTTAACTTGCATCTTCCAAAAATGTTATTATTTCAAATCAGGTGTTGTTGGGCTGTAAAAATATCTACGTTAGTCAGACAGGTGACATTTTTAGAATTAGACTAACTGTTCAACAGATCAGCAATGTTTCACCGAGAATATAGCATTCGAACGTTAGTAAGCATAGTAGAGCTGTGCTAAAAATCGAGGCATCTAAGTTTGAAGCTGCTTCTTACTATTCCAAAAATGTCAACCTCAAGCAACTAAATTGACAGGGATATCTATGGAGCGCCTGCACAGATCATAGATTTACTGAACCAACCCTCAATGACTCTGGATTTTGCAATTTCAGTTTTGATACTTATTCTTATTTGTGTACTAACGATGATTTTGAATATAATTAATTCATTCCTTTAGACACAAACTTCCACAAGTTAGGAGGGACGAAACCGGTTGGGAAATGAGAGATTTTTGAGATTTCTTTGGGTCCGATTTTGTACATATATATATATATAAAAAAAAATATATTGATATGAATATATATATATAATAATACTATATATCAGTGGCTGAGTCATCTCGTGCCTGCGAGATGCGCCTTCGCCGCATACCCAAAAATAATTATATTACGTTCGTAAAGCAAAGGATATCAAATAGTTTTTAGACACAATTTATTGTATTTTGAGAGGCACTCTTCTGCAGCAGATCTTCAAGCAATCACACAATGCGCTGGGATATAGTGTTTACAGCAAATCACAGAGATTTGTGGTGTTTGTGTGATATGCATGTGTGCGCTTAGCTCGATCGTCTTCTCCCAGATAGAAACGAAGAAGCAATTACATTTGCAACAATGTAAGAAAAAAAGATCTATTTATGGAGGGAAGACGCAAATTTAGCCCTAATTCGTGGCTCTCAGCCAAATTTGCAGAAGATGATGACCGCGTTGAACGTCGCTTCTGCCGATTCACCAAATGACTGAAAGTTCAGAATCGGAAGGTTAGAAGCCGCAGAGAACAGGATAGGCCATGAAGACAGATTCAGTCAAGAGAACACTGATTCAAGACATATTCTGCTATTACAAGTAATGTTTATGCGACGATTTTCACAGTGGTTATTTACTACACGCCTAGAATTCGTTCCGAGAGTGATATGCAGAAAACTCCTAGACCATCGTAGCACGAAGTTTATGGCATTGAATAAAAGACCAAATCACTCTCGATTGATTGATTGACAGGCTATAATAACACAACAAGTCTTTCTTGCGTTGGATGAGAGCTTCCACCACTAAGTGCGAACAGCGTTCTCTATAGTAAAGTCTCATAACAAGGGTGATCAAGCGTCATAGTGAGAATCAACATCAACATTTCTCATGTCATGTTGACGTTCGAAAATCATTGGAAAACACATGATGTCGCTGTGACGAACAGTCAGTTAAGGATTGCATGCTTATGAGGCTGTCACATTAGGACTCATAGTGAATCACAAAGTAGAGATAGCAGAAATAGTCAACGTTGGGTTGTGTCTAAGGTACGTATTCAGAGTGTACCTTTCATTTAAATATCAGTATCAATTTCTCGACATCATACACACAATTCATTACCTGTAGTACATGGATGCCGGCAAGATTTGATATGTTTCATTAGTACCTCTAACAAGTGTTTTAAAAAATTCACAATGAAATATAAGATAGTGTCAAATTAAATTATATTTGCATTTCATGTTGTCATGGCTGCTGAAATAATAGGTACTAACGACTTTGGAGGAAGGCCTATGGTCTGGGAGCACGCGAGCCCACCGATATATAGTGAATGAAATTTTTCCGGACAGTTTGACATCAAAATTTCTTTCGTGAAAAATTAGGAAAAAATTGGAAATATTTTTTGCGGAAAAATTATGGAAAATTTGAAAGTTTAAGATTTTTTGATAGGCACCTTAATTTGAGGCGCTTCCACGCCAAGCGCAAGCTATCGTCACGCAATGAAGTGGCGCCTAAACCTTAGATTTTCATCATTATTTCGCAAAGCGAATCGTAGCACAATTACGATTTCCGTCGCCGATTTTTGAACATTCCTTTGTCCACCAAGTGGCTTTACGAGATTGCTGAGCATTTTTTATTATCACATAGACAGCCGTTTCGGATAACGTAAAGTCACAGATCTTACGATGGGGGTATAATTTCCATGCAATGTGAAAGATCTTGAGCAAAATAATGATCTTCATTTTGTTGTTTCTTAACCTTAGCTTGAAAGTTAAGCTTATTATGCAGCGTTTGATCATAGTGAAGCAAATTCTCCATCTGTTGATGAACATGTGATGAAGCAAGAGCACACAGCATCCGCGCAGCGGGCGGGGTGAGAACACACAATTCATGAGCGACCAGTTATTGAAGAAAGACTGTCAAAGACTCGTGAGATATTTGGAAACTAAAGATATCATGTGATGAGTACAAGAATATCTATAATCGCTCAAACTCATCTTGAGCAATGTCCAGATATCGTCGTTGAGGAGACACAACCTGTACCATTTATAGTTAGCAGCATATGGTTCAGATAGTTCCAGATCGGGAATTTCAGATCTAGCACCAAATGAATTGTGCAGAATATGATCCAGATGGAATTGGAGAATTCTCCAGTTGAATTTAAGATTCTTTTCAAGTTGAGCTTGAGACGATATGTGAAATGTCAGCTAGAGAAACCTGAAAATCATTTGGAAAGATCTGAATAGAACATGAGGAATAGGTACAGTTGGTATATGCCTACCAAAAGTTAGCAATACAGGGATGCATAGAGACGTTTCCGGACATTCTTGAAATTATTACATAGTCTTTACAACGACTATAATAGGATTCTCCCAAGACAAAGGAAAGAAATCGCAATACACCAACAAAAATAATATTTACAAAATTTTCACACTGGAAAATTACTTCAATAGCATCAATACTGATACATAGAACATAGAAAAGAAATGTCCGCTCCTGCCCACCGAATTGTACTCTCCTGCCCCAAAAACCCTTGTACACTCCTGCTCCACGGACGAAATATAAATGTACGCCCATGCCCAAAGATATTAAACACTACTTGTTTATATGAGAGCTAGATTACTGGACATACTTCAATTATCGGTGGCAGCCTCTCTCGTGTTGCCAAATTAGGACTGGCTAAAAATAAGCATGACGAGGCATGAGGACAATACTGACAGCTTTTTGCAAACTGCTCAGAAATGGGCTTCACAGGCGAAGTACAACGAATCACGCGTTATTTCTTTTCACAAATAACAGCGAGAAATAATGTGGCGCATAATGATTATTGTCGTTCACAAGTCAGAACTTAATAAATAAAATCGTTTAGGGCAAGTTTCTGAGTGAAAACAGGTCTAATGCAATTTGCAGTTATCTCCAGTGTAAATCATGACGAGGCACGAATCTTGTTTGATATTAGTCAGGCATTTGATATCAACCTAGATATCATTGAGAAACGTTTGTGGCGGTTTTTACTTGTGTTAATTTCGTGCGAGAATATTTTTCTACACCAGTCTTTTTAGCACTGGAGTTTTTTGATTTAGAGTTGTTATAATAAAGCCAAGTGCTTTGCTCTACAATGAGGTGATGTCATAGAGTTCTTGCTGAAAATTTAATAACAGGTTGTGAGATAAGATGATGTAGGGGGGTTTAAGTGCAAGCGACCATTACAACTGCTGGCCGATGCAAGAACTTCGGTTGGCTATGTGCACAAGCCGTGCTGAAGCTTTACCACACTAACAACCCATTCTGTTGTCTCCACCTCCGTGATTCCCACTGTTAAAGACTCCAAGTGACTTAAGGTAAGCAAGAATATGAACATGATTGTTCCTGATTCTGTCTGTCTACAAGCCTATCATCCTTAGTGGAATTGTGTGACCCATTCGTGGAACCATATTTCGCTACAGTTTCTGAACTACTCCAAAACACTAAAAGCGACCCTGTTTGTGATCAATCTAATTTTTTCTAGTGAATCTTATGTCTGTTGGTTGATATTATTGTGCACAATAGTGAGTGTAGATGGTTTTCTACTTTTCCTCTTGTATACGAGTCATACCACCTTCTCATCCTGTGATATTCACGAACAACGAAATTGGACGACGCAGCCCGTTGTAGCAGCCATCACTAGCTTCAATTTCCTTAGTTCATGTTTCAATGGTGCATTCATGACAGTGAATTCAAATTACATGTGGGCCTTAATTTTTTTGTTTAGTGTTGAGCAATTATTTTTCTATTCTTCAACAAATAAACATCTCAATAAATACTTTGAGAGGCAGGTATATACGACATGTACATCGACAGAGCTACTACATACAGTTGAGATATTACGATGCGATCCATCAGCTCACTCTCGATTCGCACTTCACTAGTCAACCGAGAGAAATTCAATTTCAGGTTTTTGGTATCTGCCATTCAGGCAAGATACCTCGATGGCCAATACATTCTTGCTACCGCCAGATAATCAAAGGAGTGGGCACTCATAGCAAAAACACTACAATATTTAGGCCGAAATTCAATTGATTCATGAAAAATTTGCGACTGCACCAATATATATTTACGTAGCAAATTCTCGAAAGTATCGATAGCCGAAGATGAAATCAGTCTGAAATCACTTAACTGTAATTCTAAGACACCACCTCATCACGGTAGTTGGGTGATGAGTTGCTGAATCTGCTTGTTTATTAACAATTAGAAAGGAAACTTTTAGCAACACTTTGATGCAATCATTGGACGGAAAATAATTGAAAGGCGCCAATACCTGTCATTCTGCCATGGTTTTGAACGGGATGAGATGGCCAACTAAAATTGCCCAGTTTGAGAGTATATATTCACATGATGTACTCCCAAGATTATTATAGAACAGGGGAACGATCCGGGGAATGGAGGACTGGTCAGCATAAAGGAATTTGATATCTTGTTCAAATTGCTATTTCACTGCATTAAGATCATACTCAATGCTGCCATATGAGTAGAGACAATCCTATAAGTACCAGGTTCTTAACTCGTAGTAAGATAACTGAACCAAGAGGTGGCGGCCTATTGCAGAATTTGTTGCGATCCCGGAAATCGCCCTAAATTTATTAGATGAAATATCCAATTAGGTGCGGCTCTTAAAGTATGCGCCGACTCAATGCCATTTTGTGACTACTTACCACTAATTTATATAAATTGATTTTGTTACTTGGTCATTATTTCCTACAAAAAAACAAACAAAAGAATTAAAAAAAAAATATAAAAAAGAAAGAAAAAAAAAGAAATGCGGCAGAATTCTTGGATTTCACAAGTTATTACTATGCTGTTTTAAGTGCCCAGCTATTTCGTATAAATATAAAGTGCAATCAGAATTTTCGTATGGAATTCGCGAATGAAAGTCAGTGACTAAAGCTAGTCATGATGTCGCGAAGCCATACAGTAAATCATGACAAGAAAGGGCCCACCTAATTCAATGGGCTTATGTATAGACCCCACTGTTTAACCAAATGTCCGCTAGTTTATGGAACGCATCCAGAGCTTCTTCCAGTCGGTAAAGATTTTGCTCTCTGACTACGCGTGTCCCGACAATTACCAGGAAACATCGGGAATAATATCAATAGATAGCGTGGTCTAAGTAACCAGTCAAGCACATTTTGCTACTCATACCATGGATGCACAAAAAAGGCCCCAGCCATTAAAATCACCTTGATAAATGTTTTAAACGGCGATAGCAACACATGTGTTTGCTTTAACGAAATGGCACCGAAATACTAATCGACGGTCAAATAAAATCTTAAGAGTACTAAATTAGTTGAAGGCCTAATTATAAATTGTGATGAACATTACGCGGTACTATGCATATTGATTTTGAAGTAATCAGAGCATAAAATGTTCTTTAGATTAAAGACTCTAAGTCAGGCCTAACACATTTTAATCGACACTAATTAACTGCTTAGCTATCTTTTAGAAACAAGCAACAGGTTAAGCCACTGTCCTTATTCCAGTGGCTTGTAGCCATGAAATACCTTATAGATACTGCATTACAGTGATCGAAAGATTATTTTTTTTGTACTACGCTAATGGATCACAAAGCAGATCATTTCATCAACCTGATGAATTTTAATTTATATATTTTCCATACAATTTTTACCTAAAGTCTATATGGAACCGCCATCAGGCTATCATGTTGGAATCAAGAACAGACAATGACCCTTGATTCTCCAGATATAGCTGACTTTGACATGGAAACATCAGACACACAAATTTATGACAGACGGTTCCATTTGTCCTCTTTTTCTGCGCAAACTGATACAAAAGAGATGAGAAAATTGGGAGTACTTCAACGTTTACGATAGCTGTTGTTTTAATTAACCCATCGGCTTCCGTCTCCAGTGATAGGAGGCTTCGTATCAAGACCAATACAAAGACGACAGACTAGTAAGGCAAAATATAATTGCCCACGTGACTGGTGAGGAATATGGGCACTCCGATACACCGAGTGCAGCCATGCGCAAGGGTGAACAGCAGGTGACCGGTCAGTTAGCATCACCCCGATGGGTCCGGTGCCCCACCCTACCCGTCGAAGAGGGGCGGGGCGGCCATCTGTTGAGGGACTTTGGAAAGGGAGAGTCCTAATATGTCCACAGGGAGTGAAGCTCTGAAGCTTTGATGCATATCCAACATAGAGATATCGCTTGTCAAGATCCCCCGCTGCAATTATCACACTTAGTATAAGCCACCGGATGAAGGGCAATGAGAAAAAAGTTATCCAGACTGCCAACACCAGAGCTGCAGTGGTAAAAGGCTCCTTTGATTCTCGTCGCAGGGCTGCAGCTTCCGTTTTAACCGAATTCCGGCTTTTTTTAAATTTAGACCTAAGTAGTAGGAAAATGTTCTACCAAGGAACAGAATTCTTCTAGAGCAGCATTGTAGGGTGCCTTCTTGAGTATCGCTATGAACGTCCTTTTAGATCATGCGATGGGCCTTTTGACATCAAGTTAGGGGCCCTCTTGAGATCGTATGAGGCCCTTTTAAGATTGTAGAGGCCGCTTTTGAGTTTGTAAGGTATCATTAGTGAAGTGGGAGACCCTTTGAGAGCTGATAGGGGCCCTCTTGAGATGCGTCAGTGTTCTTATAGATTGTGAAGGTGACCTTTTGACAACGTGATGGACCACTCTTGATGATTGTGTGGGGACGCCTTTTAGATGTGTAGACGCTAGTCAAGACTCGTGAAGGTGGGCCCTTTCAATTTAAACAATCATGATTTTAAGAGCATGGTGCTTTCCGAAGAAATCCCGTGACCTTGATCAGAAGATCCTTCTACAATTGCAAGTCACTGATATCCTCGGTCAATCACAGAGAAACAGGACTCTACGCAAGTAATCCAAGGTATTCCGAAATAACGGCAAAAATAAATTTAGGTTGGAATGCTTGACGAACGAAAAATTTGTACTACGTATCGTAAGGAGTTTTGATTGCTTTGATTCTCTACAAAAAACGCCTTTTCAAGAGGTCAGGTGCTAGAAAAATAAAAGTATGAAAGAGAAAATCTGCCAATGTTTCATAAAAGAAATGTCAAAGGGTTGACGAATGAATAAAGCGATTACCTGTTGCAAAGCGATTAAATTTCGGATAAGACACCAATGAGAAATTGAAATCTATGACAATACAATCTGCTTAAAGTGATCAACATTTCCTTTCGTATTGATGGCTATGTTTACTTGTAGCCATCGGCCGTGACCTTTGTTGATAAGTAGCTTGTCACAAGTTTTGTTTATTTTTTTAGATATTCATGAGTTTTTTTGATTTTACTCTTATGTTTGCGAAATACAAGAGATGAGAGGAGAAAGGCTTGATTTGAAATCATTTTCCGGACGCTAAAGCACTTTCAGTCGGAAACTGCAAAACGTTTTGGCTCTTAGCCATTAGTCATGCGTGCAAATGTACCCTATTGTAAGGAATCTGTACTCACCGCGCAAACAAATCAGTACTGAATGTGCTTGACAATTCGACAGCTCACCTTTGTCGTATTTGCATTCCCGTGTTTGTACAAACATGCATTTTTTGAGAGCGAGCTCTAAGACAATGAGATTTCAACTACATGCATTTCATCAAATTGTAGATGTTCTGTATTCGATGAAGATTTATCTGCAATGGAGTTAACTGAATAACAACAAGCATACTTGACTGCACGGCGTAAATTCCAGAAGTTATCACACTACTTCTCGGTAATGAGCATTCAATCCAAATATCTGACTCATGCTCTTCCTTTTTATTCTTTCATGGTCTGGGCATCATTTCAATTCAGTATCATACATAACTAGCCGGTGGTCTGTCAATGTGCGACTAAGTATTAGACCGTCAATTCATCTAGTGTGACATGGATTATTGTTTTTGTGTGACAGGGCGGATGCATGCGTTACTTAGATATTTGTTTATGACTATAATTTTTTTTCCTGTTAATAGAAGAGATACTCCACAATGAGCCCTCTCGTCACTATTTTTATAAATTTCCCATATTCTCACATCATCTAATCATTTCAAAACTTTTTGCGAATGGCAAGTAGCGACTCAAATGATGATTACTGCAAGTTATTTATCAGATTCAAAAAAAGCAGATTTGTATACACCAGTAACACTATGACAATTTATTTATTCTTTCTTGGCGCTCAGTGACATTTGCCCGAACATAAGTCTATAGTTCTTCAGTCAGAATCCGCGTAAGAGCATGATTCTACCCATGGGGGGGGTCACAATCGCTCGGCAATACTGGTAGAAAAACGGTGCAATTATTGTGTTCCAGTTCATATCCAAAAGAATAGGATGAGCTCCCAGTGCAACCATTTCTTAACATGTTCAAGCGAACTAAAAGTCACAAGGCATTAACTGTAATAATCGTGAATCCATTTCCATTAGATAGGCTAGTCATTGCGGTCAATTTCCATGAGTTTAGGAAAATGATTGTTTTAAATAATTTACGAGCGGTCGGCAGTAGTCGCGCTGCACTACCCTCCTTCATGAAGATGCACCGTATCCTGTGACATTCGGTAACATTACTGTACACAGGCATAAAAGTAATTTTTACCATTCAATTGGCAGTTTTCTGGAAGAAAAATGGCTTGCAGCATTGCGCTCATAAGGAAATGCCCAGCCCCAAGCTTTTAGACTGCGTCGACTCTATGGATTTGTGTTAAGGTATTTGTTGTGACCAACCCGCTCCTTGGCAGATGCAGTCTTCCGAAACTATCGAACTGCTACAAGCCCATTCCCATGGTTTCAGAAAGACAAGAAGCTTGTCTCTGGTGAACGTCCAATATTGTCATGATCTAATAGAAAATGATATACGCTGCACGAAATAATGCCTTCTAATTTTGATGTAACAATTTCTGAACGAAATGAAGGACGTTTATTTTGAAACGGTTAAGCTGATTATTCATGACGGTTTTGAGTTACGGGAGAGGGAGGAGTCTCAGTACTACATTCTGTTTAGACTTCAAAAGCATTTCTTTCAAAATAGTAAGTTTTTCAAAACATGGCATGCAGTGAACCTGCAAAAACTGATGTTTAAAAGCATCAGTACAATAAATAGCCATTTAATTTACTTTTGACCTGAGATTCAATAGCATCTTTATTGCAGACAGACCCAACTCTACCTGAATGCTTTCAACACTAAACGATTGAGGGGATATCGATTGATCCCGCAATTTTCTACTTTAAGGGGGCCCACAGCTAAACCATTTTATGGGGTCCAGTAGCAATTTGACTTTCCGGTTTTGGATAAGAGTGGGCAGCCCTGGATTCGCCATTTACATGCCCTTAACGACAGTGAATAACGCGAGATGAACTCGGTCTGCTAGGCAAATTCTGTCCTAGAACCGCACAGTGGCGTCTAACGTTTTTCGTTCATGTGGCAGTTTCCTGGCTTCTACCCAAGCGTCGATACTTCTTATAGGATCGTGCCATTGCATTAACATGCGACATTTTGGATAACCATGGTTTTCATATCATGGTTGTTGCTTGCTCTTCTTGTTACTCTCAGCTCAACATGTTGAATATTTCAGTCTGATAAATCGTCTAAAATACAACTTTTCAGAATTTTATGAATCAATGATGAAAAATGGAAGGATTTTTTAATCTTGGAAGAAGTCAGGAAATACCTCTTTCTGTCAGAAGTAATGAAAAATTATGCAGATTGCCCAAGGATTCTCATTGAGATGTTCAGGGCCAATGAGGAAAAGTGCCATGAAACTTACGGACCCAGCGGTAGCCACAGAATTCAAAAATTTTGATAACTGAGGTGCGGTGAATCAAAATGTCGTTTCATTATCTAACGCGATCCAAAATTTAGCTGGCAAAATTGCCAAAAACAGGAATGTTGTCTAAATTGTGATAAAAATACGATTAAAGAAATGTCCGGATAATTCTTGGAGCGATGTAATCTGTACTAAAACAATCTGTCAAGATGGTGTAAATTCGTATAAAAGAACCCGTGAATACGCTGGAAATTTGAAGCTTGCAATCCTGCCCAGCCAGCGCCTGGGTACCACATTCATGGGTGGTCGATTCTCGGAAATTTGGCATGAACGTTATAGTAGGTCTCGGGATCGTCACAAAGGAACGTTATGAAAAAGAAGGGTGGGGGTAGAGGTTATTCTATGGTTTTGAATTTTTCCAGTACGTATTAGAGAGGCAAAGTTTTAAAGATATGTTTTTCTATTTTCCTATTTTCGTCAAATACATTTTTGATTAGACTGTGCAGGGCATATGTTAGTAAATAATTTATCAATTGTAATTATTTTCAACTTAGAAATGTATATAGTAAACTATATATGCCATTATTGTCAGTAATTTAGAGGCAACTAAGACCCGTTCCAGACACCCATTTTTCAATTTTTTGGCAACCTTTAAACGATCTAAATTTATCATTTAGTCTTAATTTACCAGGTTTATTAAAGAACTAATTCTGAATTTAGACAGGTTCCGAGGAGACACCATAAATTTAAAAAAATTAGTACTTAAAAAAAACGACATAAATTCATGAATTTTTAAACCCTCTAATCAGGTTTTTAAGACATAAATTACATAAATTAGGCGTTTTTAAAATACCCAATTTTCAAATTGTTTCCACAACTCTCAAATTGAGAATACAATTTTCACCCCCAAAATCATCGACCGTTCCAGGAACACACGAAAAAATTCAGAAAGAGTTGAGAATCTCAAAATTTGAGGATATAATTTAATCTTGACATCAAATCATGAGCCGTTCAAGGACACAACATCCAGAAAAATTGTAATTTTTCAAAACGTCTTTTAACATCATTTTTTTCAGGTTTTCTTAAAAATACGAGAAACTAAAGATTATTGTCGAATAATATTGTCTATTAAAAAATGGAAGAAACAAAAGTGGAATGAAACAAAAGTGAAGAAACCGCAAGAATATTTCCTGGGGGGGGGTCGTTATCACTAGATGAAAATAAGTAGAATTGAAATAAAAAAAACATAAATGATAGAGTGCGTTATATGACAAAGAAATAATGTTATGTAACAAGCGATGAAGGATTGTTCACGTTAGTACTAACTAATACATTAACACTTTTCACTTCAATGTTGTTGCTGCTGCTTGCTGTCGCGCTGCTTGTTTCTTCGTTAATTTGAATTCATAACTTGTTCATAATTTGCGAGCCCCTGTTTATTCGAACGTTGTTCGATTCGATAAGCTGTTGCTTGTTCATAATTTGTTCGTCCCGTTCGTTGATAAAGGTTCTTATTCTAAAGAAATATTACTGTAGACTGCCGTTGTCAATTAAGTTTAAATATTTTCTTATAAATTGTATTAATTGATGTGCGAGTCTCCGATATAATCAAAAATTCCTCTCATATACCAGAGTGTAAGAATATTACTTCGTGGCTTGCAGATGTAATATACTCCCTTGTTAACCTTCTGAATTCTTCTCCGCTCTTGTCTCCAATCGAACAGATCTCACTCAGTATGAATCCAACCATTGTGATGATAAAATTGTAAACTAAGATTGAAGGTGTCGCGTTTTATGAATTGTGTGTGTGTTTCTAAATAGTAAAGATGAAAAATTATGAAGGTGATCTAAGCAAAGCGGCATTGTAGGTGAATTGAAGTTTTGCTTACAACATAGCGGTATACATGACGGGTAAGATTAATGTAGCTTGAATGACAATGGGAAAATGCACATCCGCATTGTATGAATGCATTTGCATCGACAAAACGCTGAGCCAGATCCTAACAAAACCAGAAAGTCTCTTTGGTTTCAGACAGTACGTCTTCGACAATCGATACTGCATATTGTATTGACATGATTGCTATAACAACAGAATATTCCTCATCGCAGAGGAGTGAATTTATTACTAGTTGCTTTTTAGTGTCATTAACGCTATG